>VZRO01007180.1:0-13694 GCA_013397915.1 Daphoenositta chrysoptera
ACAAAATCCATTCATGACAAGTGCTTTCATTCACTTCCTTCCACAACACATTTGTTCTGATCATTCCTCTTGATCCCCAATGCACAACTAGGATGACGTCGAAAGGCAAATAGGAACTTTCCTGGTCTGTCAGAGAAAGTGTGTGAATTAAAAGACAATAAAAAGGCAATCTGTTTTCAACTAGATTTATACAGATGGACAAAAAACCAAAGGCTTCAGTTGCACTATTCAGTAATGTTGTGGCAATATAATGTGTGTGGGTCACTTTGAGCGGATTTGAACAAACATCCTCTGCAAACTTACTGTACTTTTTGATCTTCCAGCTCTGGGAAACAGTACAGGAAGGGGGGAAATGTCTCCAAAGCATCCACATTGAAACAGTTTCAATGGTAAAGCTTTAGGGTGGATTTTTTGTGCAAAGATCTGGGCTCTTCTGCATCCCTGATGTCCAGGGACAGATCTCAATGTAACTGAGTGCAACATGAGAAGCCTCTGTGTTGATTCCTGGCAGCTCTGCTCATGTTTTTCACTGAAAATTGAAAACTTTGTTCCTCATTCTCAAATGACCCCCCTGCTCCTGGAGGGGCCACAGCTCAGCCAACCCTTGTGCTGCACCTGTGTTGTTTGCTCTTCGAGGAGGGGGCAGGCAGGGAGCACAAATGACTGCTGCAAACAGCAGAATTACCTTCCAGGAGTATCTTCCATGTTTTCCAGGGGGTTTATTGTTTATTCCAACACCACCTCAGTCCCCTGCCTGACCATGTTTATGTAGGATGGAGCCCCTTGCAAGAAGGCAGGATGCCTTCCAGCTCTTGATTTTTATTTTCTCTGTTCTTCAGGGCATGCAACAAGCATCATAAGGCTTTATAAGTGTAGTTAATATCAGTGGAATGTTTTAGTTTGGATTTTTCCCTTTATGGGCTGCATAAAGACAGGTTTTGTGAGATTCTAACTTCACTCATAAAACCCCTTGCTTGCAGCAAGCTCCATTCTGCACAGGAAAGCTCTCAAAATGGACAGATTCAGCTTTGATCATAGTAACAAATCTGTTTGATCCCAAGTTCTCAGAAGTGTCACTTACACGTAGGGGGAAAAAAAAATCATTGCACTTCCCAAAGGCAAACTCCAAAGCTTAGGGAAAATTTTGCTGTTGCATGTGAACATTTTCACTAGTACTGACCCTTGCTGAAGGAAGCAGCTTGAAATGTAACTGACTACTGAATATGACAGCTCTCGGGAAATAACTGTTGTGTTTTCAAAGGGTGTAGGGAGATCAGGTATATTTGCAAAATGACTGTTTAGCCTTTTGACATGCATAGAGCTAATTCTTTAGATTTCAGTGATGTAACCAAAAGAGTGAGATTTTGGGATGAGTAGGTGTTATTACTTGTGTGTGTGTGATAGATGTTATCAGCCTGAAAAACTACAGCTATTTAAAACTGCTGAATACCATTTCCAGCTATTTCAATGTGCTTCAGAGAAATAAATAATATAGAGCAGCTTCCATTTGTAGGAACCCAGCTGGGCCTGGAGCCAGGCTCTCACCTGGCTGAGCTCAGAGCTGATGGGGCTGAGCTTCTACAAGCAGCTGTTCAGGGTTTCACTGCAAACTGTCAGAATTCCCAGAGCTGGAGAATTTCCTTGGAAATGCTGTTGTGTTTATCCAGAAGTGGAGAAGGTGGCTCTGCCTTTGAGGTACCTCTCAGATGACTGGGTTTAAATTTGACACTCACCTTTCATGGAGCTGACATCAAATATGGGATGCATCACTTCTCTTTTTTTTTTTTTTGCTAATTGTCTGTCCACGTGGCTAGTTTTAGTGAAAAATACTCTGAATCACCCAGAGAAGAGTAATATTTTTCAAGATAGTAAAACAACACTAGACAAAACAACACCTGTAATGCCAGGATCTTAACCTCAGGGACAGCATGGCAAAAGCAGCTTACAACTGTTATGCTCAGTCCTTCATCAGAACAGTGCTTTCTTTCTCTCTCTCTCTGAGTTTTTAATAGACATCTCAAGTTGAGATGACTGTTAGCACTTTCTTCTGATAAGACTCAGTTTTGCTAAATATATATTCTACATTTGTAGCTATAAATATATACAGATATAGTGTATACACTTTCTGTAGGAGGCCAGGTTCCATTTCCATTTAATTTTCTGATTCATTAAGTGTGTGTATATTGCTGTAGTTGCCTTTTTAAAAAAAAATTTGCATATGCCCAGTTGTGAGAAATCTCTTGACATTCTACACAAGACCACTTTCAGTTCCTGTGCCTCGGTAGCTGATGAGTTCATTTCTGTACCATGGGTCTCTATCTTGGTTAGGGCACAGCAGTGAGACTGAATTCTGTGGTTCTGAGAAGCGGACTCTTGTGTCTGGAAGCATAATTAAATGATCTTTTAAAAAAATCAGTCTGTTAATATCCCATTTAGATAATTAGTTGTATGCTTTTATAGATAGAAGGCGTTATGCAAAGAAATGAAACAAGAAACAAAATCAAAGAGAGGTTAAGGCTATTTTCATTTCCCCAAATAAACATACTCACATCTGTGGAAGTCAGTGCTACACAGACTATCAAATGTAAGAGGTTTGCAGGATTAGATGCTTTATGAGTAGCTAGAAGACATGATTTAGCATTTGCTCAGAACCAGACATATACCCCATGCCTCTTCATGCCTCAGAGCCTCAGTCTAACCACTGCATGATGGATTTAGAAAGAAATTTCTGCTGAGGCCAGCTCATCCCTCATAACTGTCCACTAACAGTGCCATCACCTCTCTGTGAGACATCTTTTTATCCATCCCAGATGCTAAACCCTGTTTTCCTTTGCAAAAAAGTGCCCCACAAGACAAGCCAGAACCCTTTAAATGCCACAAGACTAAAACTTCTCTTAAGGTCAGGATACACCTGACAAAGACAAGGTACCCTGAATTTACACTCTGTAACTGACAGCTGTCTCTGAACAACAGAACAATGGGTGTAAAAACATGTTGAAGGGTGCAGGAGCTCCAGCAGAGTTTGTGTGTAGCTAAAGGAACTCCCTAAAGTAGAACCAGGCCAGCACAATCAAAACAACCCTTGGTGTTTAAAAAAACATTGCTGGCTCGGGCTTTTTGTATCAGAGAACAAGGAGGACAATACCCTACTCAAAAAGATAGCTCACTTTCAGCCATTTGAACAAAATCATTAACCAGGTTGCACCTATGTTTAGCCAGTGATCCTTTAGGCCTCCCTGAAGAATCATACCCTTGTGTGTGGGTTATGAGGATCTGAGGGATGTGGTATCTGGAAGTATCCTGATCAGAAAGCATCCAGCTATCCTCAGGTCACAGTGAATATCTAAGATTCTGTGCCTAAAACTGAGGTCCAGGCAGTGCTGGAATCCTCTCTACCCATGGATTTCTTCTCCTCCAGAAAGAGAAATGGCAGGAAGGGTAGACAGGTACAGAAACCTGAAGTTGCACTCACTCTACCCCACAACTCTTGTGTTTATTATCTTTATCAAGCAGTTCGATCTCTAGTGTTCTGCAGAGTGCTTCAGCTTGAGAGAATTTCTCTCAGAAATGCAGCTTCTCCTTTTCAACTCCTTTCCAACACACATGCTGACACAGTTAAAGCAAATCTATAAGGTCGGTCAGTGACCAGAAAAGCGTTTGTTAACAGAGAGTTAAAACTGCCCAGTGATTTCTCATGTCTTTCCAAAATGCCAAAACTCACCCCCCTGAAAACACAGAAAATGAGGAGCCCTGGCATAAACCAGCAGAACCTTAACTGTGACCCCCTCGAAGTCTGTATCCCTGGAATTACTGGCATGCTCTACAGATGAGTTCAGTACAGTAGGTTTTTCTGAGCCCAATGCTCCAGAACAGCACGTGCTATCAGCAGGCAAGCTGCAATCTGCATTTGTTTTTATTTTGCATGGAGTTTTTGGCAGTAGAATCTCCACATTTTAAACAGTGTCAGAGGGATATTTTGAAGGGATTTAGAAAAAGATGTTTTAGCCATCCCTTCCCTTTCAGTGCAGTCAGTTCTCTGCCTGATATGTGAGCAGTGTATGCCTTACCTGGGCACTTGCAGCAGTTCAGACATTTCCCCCTTTCCCTGTGATCTCTACTGGATTTTAGCACTTTAGAGGGAAGAATGCACCACTGACAGTTGCTGACTTCGGCAGTCACTTCATCATGCTCCAGTTTCTCTTCCTCTATCTCTTTTTATACTCCTGTTTTCCAGCCCCAACAGTCCCCCCCAGGACCTTGTCCATGATGCCAGAAAACTGCAGTGTAAGCTAAATCAGTTTTTTTAGGTACGTTAAAATCAGCCCAATTTCAGCCTAAATGTCAAGGCTTTCCACTTTAGTTATAGTAAAACTGGAGTTCTGCTACAGTCAGCATTTCTCCTCTGTTAAAAGATGAAGCAAAAAGCAATACTGTTACTGTTCTGTTGCCTTCAAAATATTTAATTGTTCATAGGCTGTGGTGAAGTGAGGCTTTAAGGCAACCTCAGTAGATACTCAGGGGAAACAGAGTTGTGAAATGCTGTGCAACATCAGGCTTTGTGTTTGGGAATACTCAGTTTCTCACAACCCCAGGATATTTAATGGATTAAAAAGTAAAAAGCTGTAAGAAAATTCTGTTTCATCCTAGGTTCTTGTATGTGTAGTTTGCAGGAGCAGTAATTTGAGGCATAGTTGTTATGTTTCTTGAAGTAAGGGCACAGAATCAGCTCTTTAGTTCCAAGATGGAGCATTGCCAGATCCTTGAATTTTAGTGCTGATGTTGGTAAATAATGTACAGATTTTGGCTAACCATACAGGTACAAATTTGTGGGTTAGACCAAAAAAAGCAATGCCAGCACACTGACAGGAATTGATTCAAAGGTAGCTTCTCTAATAGTTGTGCTCTTGTTCCAGTCTTTCAGGCTGAAATGAAAGCTCAGAGCCCTTTGATTGGAAGCAGAGATTTATGGTTAATTATAGCATTTCCCATGATAATATGTTTGTGCTTCAGTAACTGCTAGATGAGGAGGAACGTTGGAACAACTTCAGGGCTAGTATGTTGCTCTACCAAAAGATATACCTTCAGATATCTCAGCTTGGGCCCTTCCTTGTTTCTTTATAAGGAAAAATACATGGCAAAAGTTACACTCCACTGGTCCTTCAGAAAGGCAGCGGCAGCAGACAGTGCTGCTTCTGCCTCCACTGCTTGTGTCCCTCACCTTTTATTCCACAGACAAGTCCCTCAACATCCCCATCTGAATAATGGCAGTGAAAAACCATCTGGGGTGAACAAGGAGTTCAACTCATCCAGGCCATGAGTTCTTCAGGGGTCAGACAAAATATTTTACTATCAAGAGCACATAGATTTGGTTATGATAATATAGTCAGGTGCCCAAAATTCTGCTGCTGTACATCATAGAGTCACAGAATGGTTTGACTTGGGAAGGACATTGAAAGGTCATTCAGCCCAGCCTCCCTGCAATGAGTGGGGACATCTTCAACGAGATCAGGTTGCTCAGAGCCCCCAGTCTTGGCTTTTATGGTAATTCTGCTCTATATTCAAAATGTATGATTGCACATTGCAAGATAAGTAACAGGTTAGTAAAGTCTCATCCTTGTTCCATAATCTGCATCATAATTGCCTGTATTTAAAAAGAATCTCCTACGAACAGTGTATTTCTCTTTTAAATTTACTCACAAGGAGAATATTAGAAAACTACTGTGCCAGATGTTCAAAGACTTTTTATCCCCCCATCTACTACTTTCATGACCACGGAAACATTGCTTCTTTTTTTTTTCTTCTTTTTTTTTTCTTTTTTTTTTTGTGTAGAAAAGCTAAAGTGAACCTTAATGAACTGAAAACTAAAGAACACATCAGATTTTAGATGGGAGTTCACTAAAGCTATACCTGTGCAAGAGATACAGCAATGAAATACAAGCATACTTTAGAGATACTCAGTTACTAAATTGAAGATTATGATCACAGAATCACTTGTTGTGGAAGTCAAAATTAAACTCTTACCAGAATTACAGAATTTATATTTCCACATCCACTCCCAGAAGATCCAGGGGTGTGACTGACCGAGGCTTCCACAATCACTACAGGACAGGTGTTGATGTCAGATATACTCTGAGCACCTAAGAAACATAGGTGATAAAATAAATGATGGTGATTGTACAGATGGCATTTTCTACTGGAACAAGCCAGCCTAGGATCTAATTTATCAAATTTAAATTTAAGTCTGAGCTAACTCCCTGCATAGGAAATGTAGAAGAAAATAATTTTTCCTGTATAATTCATCCTAGAGCATGTGTCTGACAGAGGTGCTCTTTTCTCTGGAAGTACTCAGTTCTCCCCATTGGCTGCTAAGGGAGTCTTGATATTGAGCTCAAGCACAAAGAAGAGCAGATCCGTCCAATCCTTGTGCCTGGTGCAGGAAGAGATACACTTTCTTTCTCTTATCAGCAGAGAATGATGTCCTCCCAGTGACACCTGAGACCTGGACGGGAGGTCAGTCTTTAACAAGGTGGAAATGGTTCAGAATATGCTCTGGACAAGCTGCAAGAACATTGCAGTCTGAGTGTTCCTTATCCTCTCTGTCTTGGTTGCTCAGGACATTGAAGTCAGTATTTTTCTGTTCCCAAGTACATTTGGTACATTAAAATTTCACAGTGAGATGAAGCCACTCCTTACAGGCTGGAATTTTGCTCTTGAGATGTGGTCCTTGCTTGATAGTCCTGTGATCTTCTGTGCTTGCCTTATGCTCCAGGACAGGCTGGGGAATCAGACCTTACTCATTTTTACTGCTGGCAAACAACTGCTGGGCACCTTCATATGAAACTGCAAAACAGGATAAAAAAGCAAAGAGATTTATTTTAGGCTGACTTTAAAAAGAACCAAGTACTATTTTCAGTGTGTTTACTACTCGTCAAAGGGATTTTCTATTTTCTCAAACCCAGGCCACTGAGGTTTACCACTGCTTGTATAACATTTTTTTCAATAGTGCTGTTCCTTTTTCAGTAATTGGTGTGGCTTCCCATGGCTCCAGCAGCCCTGCTCTCCCTGGGCAGCCTGGTAGGGGGGATTAGCCCATGCTGAGGTGAGAGAGGCAGCACTTTCTGGGTCTGGGTGGGGTCCTTGTTGACTTCATCTGCCTCAGAGTCAAGCCCTGGACAGTTTTGGTTTCACTGAAGCCTACTGAGTTTCCTGGTGAGGATACATTTCTAAATATAGCCCTTACATTGGATGCAGGAATGTTTACCCATGCAAAGTCAGGCAAGGTAAACACTGCTAACATTTTTTTTTTTTGGTCAGTACCTTTTTAATGGAAATGAGTCTTGAATTATATTTGGCATCATCCTGGCATGCTGGAGCTAAATACAGGGACTGTCTTCCTTTTCTGATATCTGTGATTTCTCATTTTATTTTCATGTGGTAAGGGGTGATTTAATGATCCTTCATTATAGGTGTATCAGTCAGAGTGGATGTTGTGAGCTCTGTGAATTTGCATTCACCTTTTTAATAACACAGCCCTGAATGAATCTGTTGACAGAAGCTGAGCAATTTAAAAATACATTTGAAACTATGCAATGGGATTATGGCGGAGGGCTGTGCCAGAAAAAATACAAGCTCTTACTATGCTGTTACAGTTGCTTAAGCACACATTAAATGCATAGTTTGCACTCTCTTTTGCTCTCTCCCTTTCAAAGAATGTATTGTGAAGTACATTTATTTAGGACTGTGCCATTATGTTAATTCAGCTTTGATTCTACTTATGGATTTCTTTTTTTAATCCCCCCTGTGTATTTGTGTTAAGCCCTGACTCGAGATTTGACGTAAGCTTGTCATTCTGTTCACATAAATCTGATTTAACAGCTATTTGTGGGAGTGGTTTGCTTGAATTTTTTAAACAGGAAGATGCATTTGTGAGCAGGCTGTTATTTTCTCATACGGTGCAATCATCTCATCAGCCGGTACTGCTGTACCCCTGTCCTGGGTTGCAGTGTATTCTATTACCATCTGCATGAACTGTTGACACCAGGTGGGTGGTGTTGCTTGCCTCCTCCCTCCGGACTATCTTCTGCTAATGAGTTTTACCACATGACTCATAGATATCCCATTCCAGACCATATTCTGTTAATGGCCTTACCACATGACTGACAAAATTACATCATCCCATTGTGAGATGCTCCGCCCAGAGGGAGGAGACAAGCATTCCATCCTGGATATAAGCTGAGATTGCAAACACCACGGGGAGCCGTGTCTGCTGGTTTTCCGGAGGATGGGAGATGCCACTGGACCTTCGGCTCTAGACGGGATTTTCCATGGAATCGCCGCTTCAGCTGAGCTGCTTCGTTTGGACTGCTACCACCACCCTAACAGGGTGTCAGGTTGTATCTGACTTTGTCAGTGCTTTTCCTTGTTATTATTTCACTTATTTTTAATTTTTTTTTCCTTTTGAATTTTATTCTGACTGGCAGTCTCCCACTTGTTTATTTTCAAACCAAGACAACCTCTGAGGAGTAGTGAAGACTACTCTTTGCCAGTCATAATGAAAAAGTCACTGTGCCATATCACACCTCATGGTATTTTCTACTTACTTTTGTGTAGGGGAAAAACCTCTTTTTGGTACAAGATGGAGAAAAAATAAAACCTCTGAAATAAATTGATGGCTTTTTGAAAATCAGTATCCCTTCAGCAAGCTTCCTGCACAGGACACTTTCCTACAGACACAAGTGACTGGTGCCCAGACAAACGGGGTCAGCACTGGAGCAGTGATTTGGTCCTGCACTGCCCTTGCCCTTCACACCAGTGCCCTGCCCCACACCCCATCTTGTGGCCTTGCACTCACTTATTTATCCTCACAGAGTCATAGAATCATAGAGTGGTCTGGGTTGGAAAGGACCTTAAAGCTTATCCAGTTTCAACTC
Source organism: Daphoenositta chrysoptera (assembly GCA_013397915.1). Taxonomy (NCBI): domain Eukaryota; kingdom Metazoa; phylum Chordata; class Aves; order Passeriformes; genus Daphoenositta; species Daphoenositta chrysoptera. The sequence goes on from VZRO01007180.1 coordinate 8,931, forward strand.
CAGTGCCAAGGGCAGGGACACCTTCCAGTATCCCAGATTGTTCAGAGCCCCATCCAACCTGCCCTTGTACACTTCCAGAGATGGGGCAGCCACAGCTTCTCTGTGCCAGGGCCTCAGCACTCTCACAGGGAAGAATTTCCTCCTCATGTCCAATCTAAACCTCCTCTCTGTCAGTGTGAAGCCATTCCCTCTTGTCCTGTCACTCCAGGCCTTTGTCAAGAGTGTCTCTCCATCTTTCCTGTGGGCTCCCTTCAGGCACTGGAAGGTCACCCCAGAGCCTTCCCTTCACCAGGCTGAACAATCCCAATCCTCTCAGCCTTTCCTCACAGCAGAGATGTTCCATCCCTCTGATCCTCTTGGTGTCCCTGCTCTGGACTGGCTGCAGCAGCTCCACGTCCTTCCTGTGCTGCTGGAGGCAGCTCTGCAGGGAGGGTCTCACCTGAGTAGGGCAGAGGGGCAGAATCCCCCCTTTCCTGCTGCCACACTGGGGGATCATCCCAGGGCAGGGGGGGGTCTCTGGGATGGGCTACGTCCAGCTCTCACCACCAGCACCCCTGGGTCCTTCTCCCAGGGCTGCTCCATCTGCTCATCCCCAGCCTAGATTGCTCTGAGGGGTTGTCCTGACCCAGGTGCAGCACCAGCACCTGGTCTTGTTCAACCTCATGAGATTCCCATGTTGCTTTTGTTCTTTTTTTGTTTTGTTTTGCTCCTTTCATAATAAATGTTTCCATTCATAACTGGTTTCTAGTTACTGAAGCAGTGAACATCACTGCTATTCAGCTCCTTTGAAGGCAAATTGATGAAGCAAGGAAGGAAATTAATTAGCTAAGGTACAATTTCGTAGTTCAAGCTTTCTGAGTAAGAGATTAAAAAACCTTGTATATGTGATCAGTGTATATCCCTGGCTAATAATGTATATCTGCAGGTGAGTTAAATGGAAGCAGGATGCTCCTTCAGGAACAGATTTCATCCCTAAGTAACACAGTGCTGTCTGTGGTCTGATATATATGAAATGTGAGTGTTTATTTTGTCTGTAATGCCAATATCTCTCTTGTACAGAGGTCAGGAGGAACTTGCTATTTCTGGTAATGTATTCCTTCCTTGTACTGCAGCAGTACACCTGAGCCCCAAGTCTGCAGCAAGACACTCCACTAACATGAGGTAAAACACAAAAATGAGTAGGGTCATCTTGTAGGAGTCATCCTTTCTCGTGCTGAAGGTCCCTGTCCTCTCTGAGGGACCCTCTGTTCCCAGAAAGAGCTGAGGAGCTGAGAAGCACCAGAAGCAGACAGATGGCAACGGGGGACAGTGTGCACCTGAGACTTTGTCCAGTGCTCTAGGAAGTCTTGTGAATTGGAGATCCTGGAAAGAAATTTCACATTTGAGTCATGCTGCTCACACGTGGTGAGTCACGGGGCTGGGAAGTCACAGCCAAGCCTTGCCAAGTGTGGGCAGAGTCGGGGGAGCTCTGGATGAACTAGACTCCCTATGAAGTGCAGGGCAGCAGTGTTCCCTCCTGCCTTCCGTAAGCCACAAGTTCCCCTGGACTCGTCTGTGTGACATCCCGTGGGCAGATGGGACATTACTCCAGTCTGGTGAAAATCCATCTCCCAAATCTACACCAGCAGCCCTAATGGTGAGAAGGCTACCATTGCTTGAACTCCTGTTGCTTTCTCCACTTCCCTGCTAATCCTGCTTTCCTGCCCAGTGAGGGAGTTCTTGGGGATATTGGCCAGAGCTGGTGACAAAATGCACGGCATCATCCTCTGAGTGCTCTGGAAGGAAGCATAATATTGGAAATAAAAACAGAACAACTGATTTGTGAGTTGAGCTCAACATTCACAGAAAAAGGGTTATTGAAAGGGCTTTGCAAAAAGTAAAGGCGGATATTTGAGAAAGTGCCCAAGCTGCAGAAATGCTGAACAATGGGAGTTTGACTGTAGTATGCTTAACCAAGCCTCTCGAATCCTACCCAGCAGTTGTGACAATGCATGTCATCTGTTGACATGCAGAGAAAAATTGAAGCCCATTCAGAGCAGAGCTATTTTGGGGTATTTGTTCTGAGCCCTGTGCTTGGCTCGGGCTGTGTGTGTGAATGGCTGCAGACACCTCCTCAGTCAAGTAGCCGTGGGTTTGGCAGTGAGCTCCCTCCCACTGGCAGATAAGGCAGTTTGTACCCTGTCAGTGACCAGAGGCAGCCACAAAACATTAGGCAGGCTCCTGACTGTCGAGAGCTGAAATGGCTTGAAAACAGCAGGGTCAGTCTGCTCTCAAACACACTGGTATTACCTCATTAGCGGTGGCATTTACTGCACAGCATAAAAGGGAGTTGTTAAAAAAGAAAAAAAAAGAGGCAAACAAATAGTATATGAAATCGTTAGGCATAGGGAATGGTATTTAACATGGGCTTCTTCTTTATTAAAGAAAGTAGCAGTTGTGCTTTATATCATATACAAGCACGAGATAATCACTTCCTTATCTTACCTCCAAATTGCTTTCTCCTTCCAGCTGGCAGGGAAAGAAGGCATTTTACCTGAAGCTCAGTCCTTATTGATAAAACTTTTTTTTTTTACAACTGAAGAAATACAGTGTAGCTCATAATGTTCAAGTTTGGGAATGAGAGACAGGCCCTCCTGTGGAGCTCCTCTCCCCTCTCTCCATATCCACCTTCTCCTTTCTCCCATGGGATGGTTTTGCTGTCGGCTTCTCTGCTGCCAACTGGAATGCCACAAATCCAGTTCTGTGGCATTATGGCATAAAGATTCAAGAGAAGACCAGCCAGGAGGATAAAAATACCAGACAGCATACAAGTGGCACATCCCTGGGGGCCAGCAGGAGTGGCGGGAGACATGGGAAGTGCACAGGAGGCTGTTTCCTTCAGTAGCAGTCCAATATGTGCACCAGATACACTTCCACCAGGCTGTAAACATGGTCACAAACACAGGAATGTCTGAGATGTTTCCTCAGTGGGACCTCGAAATGTAGCTGCTTCACCTGTCCCTGCTGAGGACTTCAGGATGGACTTGGACTGGCAGCAACTCCATGCCTGTAGCCTGGCTCTGCCACTGTGGGCACGGGCAGTTCTCACAGGCTTGGGGGGCACTTATCAGATGAAAGGTTTTGCAAAGTCAGAATTTTTATTCCTGCCAAAAGCGTGCACTGGGATACTTCCTCAGAAGTGGATCTTTCTTTTAGTCTGTGCATGTATTCTCTGCTGTAGTGGTGCCCTCAGCTGTGACCAGTGGGTCGATGTCAAACCATCTGCATGGAGTTAACAGAGGTGCCCTGCTGTAAGAAAGAGAGAAATAAATAAAGAGATATCAGAGACAGAGGAGCTCTCTAGAGAGAAGGGAGCAGCACATACTGAAAGTCTATAGTGGAAGAGAAAGCTGGAGAAGGGTCTTTAAGCTTCCCTTGGTACTCAGGTGTTGCAGCCATATCGTGGGGGATTTGATCTTAACAAATGAGCCATATACACGAAGATCTGCTTTTTACAAAACAGAAAAATCTCCTCAGGTTTCCAGAGCACAAGTTAGTTCTTCATGTGGTTTCCTCAGATGTGTGTGTTACTTGGCAGATAACATAAAACCTGTGCACTCCCTCTGAAGGATTTTCTGTCTGAGTTGTGTTGGTGAATTGTACTTTCTCAGGCAGAACAAATTATATTATTTAGTTTCTTGCTGAAGTACAGGTGTAGTTCTGGCTCATATAAGTTCACATATACAAGTGCTAAAATTACAGTTTCCAAAAAAAGTAGGGGGAAAACCCCTGCTTTTAATATCTTGACTGTTTGGCTCAGGTAGTTTTCAGAAGACAAACACAGAGAGGGGTATGCAGAGAACCAAAAGAATGTGTTGAAAGTACAAATGCACACAGACACAAAAATATTCTGGGACAAGCTCACCGGTATGGGGATCTATAAAAAGACACTGAGTTAATGATTTGCACATTTTAGAATGAAAGTTTATGCAACTAAATTGTCCAGACAACTTCTTTTTCCCCCCCAAATTGCCAATTTCATACGGTTTTTTAGACGAACTTTTCATAAAATGCATAACAGTGACCTTAGGCTAAATCAAATTCTGTAATCTACTAGGGTTGTTACATTAAAATAAATTTTCAAATGATAGGGCCCCTCCTGTTCTTGTTGTCATACACAGACATGCTGCTTTATAGCACCAGAGGGTTCAATTTCAGACAAATTAAAAGTGCTCCTAATTTAATAGAAACAGCACAGGCCAATTCATAAGCAAAGGAATGGATACTGAGAAGAGAACAGGGCAGGAACTACACTGAATAATGCAGCTGCAGTTCAGTGCCAACAGAAAACGGTTCCAGTATTTTTTGACTAAGATGTGCACTTGTCCAACAAAACCTGGCAGGACAAAGTTATCTGTCAAATTTCATCCTGATAGCCAGGTGTTGGGGTTTTTAAAAAGGGGTTCTCAGTTTTTTTTTCCTTTTTTCTCTTAAAGAATTTTTCCCCATACGTGTTGCTAGGAAACAAATTGCCGAGTACTTAACAGAGACAAAAGACCTGGCCAGAGGGACAGGTCCGTGTGGTTGGTCTCTTTTACCTGGGATGTTATCGTGAAAAGCGAGAGACCACGAGATTTGAACTGAATAAAAGATGGGAGATAGGAGCCCTCGGGCTCTTGCTCCTCTCCGGCATTGGAGCAGAGAGTGGCTGCTTTCGTGGTGCAGAGAATCCATCGCTTTGCGCTCTCGCTGTCGGGGAAAGCCCGGGATCCCAAGCCCGCCTTT
>VZRO01007180.1:20850-119118 GCA_013397915.1 Daphoenositta chrysoptera
CCCCATCCAGTGGCCTCCCCAGCAGTGGCATTTTTAACACCTGCCAGACCCACTCACTACTGCCAGTTTACATCAAGAAAGCTTTGAACTCTTCTTGTGGACAAAGCCCCCTTCCTCTGGGGATCTCACTCTGCTTCTGGAGGGGAGCCAGGGCTCCCTTGGCAGTGCAGCTTCTGGTGCGAGGCCGCCCAGTTTTGGGTGGAGGCCGTGCCTATGTGAGAGGAGACCTCTCCAAGATTACCTGCTCAGCACAAGGTACCTCCTTGACACACCAAGCAGGTGGCTGTGTCCCCCAGTGCTCGTGTGACACCAACCAGGCAGCTGGGTGACCACAAAGGTGACCGCAGGGCAGGGCAAATTCTCGTGCCGCAGAATAACCACAAGGCAAGCTGTGGAGAGGGAGGGGGGCTGAAGAAAGAGCACGCTTTCTGGTCAGCAGCAATTCATCCAAAATCCCTTCAGAGATACCAAAGAAATGGCCTTGCCCCCACTTCACCTCCTAATAATTCAATGTCTGTGTTTGCTGCCAGCTAGAAGGCGCTTTTTTTAACTTCATGAGAAAAGGAAGGTAGGATTTTAGCAGAATCCCATTGCAAAGCATGTATTTCTTCTTTTTCTTTCCTTCTCCCTCCACCCCCTCAGCAAATCCCCAAGGTCAACATTGTAATAAACAGCAGGAAAGGCCCCATTTTCTGCACCTGTGGCCTTGTTTGTCTCTATATTTCTATAGGTGAATGGGCACTGGGGAGACAGAAAGGAAGTGAATTCAATGGATTGGTTTAAAAAACTCAGCATGGTAATCAGCAGGCACTCAGGTGAAATGGCTTTAAAACCCTGTTAAAACAGACCCAGAGTGAAACAGGGTGTGTAGCTACTGTGCATGCAGCTTGGGTTGTATTTTCTTTTTAATATAAAAACGTGTCATTGTTAAAAATCAGCTTCTAGTCAAGTAGCTTGTTATTCAGGACACAAACCCCTGCACCTCAAATCTCTTACACAGAGCAGAAGAATGGTGTTGGGTTTAATCTCCTTTTTCATCCAATGAAGATTTAGTGCTGACAAAAGGTACTAGACTAGTAGAAAATGAGGCACTTTTGTTTTTGGTTTTTTTTGGAAATAGGATGGACTCAGGCACTAGTAGTTCCCCAAACAGCACCTAAAACCTGTGCTCTGCCCCTGAGTCCTCCTCCCTGCAGTCCAGGTTTGGAAACCTGGGTTAGCCTGGTGGATAATCTACCCTGCTAACCACTGCTTGGAGTCATGCTTTTCCCTGAGGGCACATGTTCCCTCTGCAGTGCAATGTTCTATAACTGTGTAATACAATTTACTGGGGTTTTTTCCCCAAAGATACTGCTTTGTGTGTAAAAACTTTGTATGCCAAGAGGTGCACAAATTATCTCACATTTGGTCAGGTTTGTTTTCAGAGTTTTTATTAAATGCCTAAGGGGAGTGATTTGTAAAGCCCAAATACTGCAATAATTGATATTCTCCTGGTATTTCAGTTCACTGATGCAGTGTGAAAAGAGCAGATCTCAGGTTGTCATAGCTCCCTGAAGGTTTGGGGGAAAAGAGTATTAAAAAAGATAAACATCTTTTGGCAAAAGCCAGAGTGTTTGCCTTGATTTGAGTTTACCACTGGGTTATTTCTGGCTCTCTTGTTTATCCAGGCCCCTCCTGAATAGTTGCAGTATCCACCAATCTGCGTGCATCTCCCTACTCACATAACACTGCTGCAGGGGCACAGATTCAGACCCTGGAGTACTTGTGGGGTTCAATTTACTTGCAGTAGGAAAAATTAAGTTTGAAATAGAAATGGGCCTCAGTGAATTTTTTGCCTAGTGCTGTGCTCCCTAGTGGAGCTTCAGCAAGGATGTGCACTGTCTGTTTCCTTGTTTTCCCAGGGGTGTGGAGGGAACCTTTACTACCGAACTACTCCTTTCAAAGGATACTGAGGCTTTAGACATTGGTAGGGGAGAAAGAATTCAAAACGGAAAAACCAAAAGCAACTCATGAAAGAAAAGATCAGGTCCAAACTTCAATATAAAGTATTGACAAGGGTTCCAAATAAGTGTTCCGTTGAGTTACAAGGAGATAAGGATGAGTATGAGTTGAGTACATGAATAATTTGTTTGCTTTTTGACTAAAATGCCATTTATTGTCTAGGCTCAGTTCCTCAATAGTTTGGTTGAACACATGCATTCACATTTGTATATGTGTACCTAATCTCAAATACAAATACTCAACCATGGATATGTTTGTTCAACCCTCTGTTGACTTTGGTGATCAATTTTGAAGTCTAAAAGCTGGTTAACAGCACTGTAAATAGCTCAGAGGCAGCTGTTTATTTGCTCATGATATTTGTCAAACATTTTTATTAAAACAGACACGTAGGATTAGCTTATATTTCTTCCTTGATACCAGAGAAAGATAGCACTCACCTGAACTGGTGTTCAGCAGGAACTATCCTGACTGGTCTGGCTGGTTATCCAAACATTCTGCTCAGATTGGGAAGCCCCTGCGACCTGTGTCCTGACTTAGGCTCTTCCCCAGACTTAACTTCAGCTTTGGACAAATTGCTTCATCTTCAAGTGAAGCAATGGTCAACACCTCAGTTTGCATCAATCTGGAGATTGAGGGTGGCTCTGGGTTGTGAGCTAGGCATGAGTGCTAGCTTTAAACTTGCAAAACACATGACTGCAAACACACTTATAGTTTTGGGGATGTGATTAGATGTTCACTGTAGGAGCAGGAGTATGAGTCATCCAACAGACCTGCAAAAATGAGATAAAACCCAACCAAGAACCTCACAGAGATCTCTATTTCTCTATTGTCCACTCTTTTTAATGAGGGGCAGCCTGATTCAATAGGCCTCCATTAATTTGTGGACCACAAAGAAGCCTGTTTGACCTTTTTCTCCTTCCATCAGACTGCTTGCTCTCACTCATCAAGGCAGACAAATCCTCACCCTGTGCTTGCCCAGATTTCTCTCCAGCACAGTCAGCTCTAGCAGCACAGAACACCTGTATTATCTCCAGGACTTCAGCAGCAGCCAACACAAACAACAAACAGCTGGATGTCAGAAAAGACCAAATCTATCATGGCCTGACACACTGCATTGCCTCTGCAGCAATAAAATTACTGGTGGGTCAGCAGAAACAGCATCCAGGGTTGGTTAGATCTGCTGTGGAAGGTGCCTGAGATGACTTCTGAGTTGCTGTGTTTTATTGTTGTTATTTATGGCTTTGGTTGTTAATGAATACTTCTGGTAAATTTCGTTTAGAGCCTGTGGGGTGAGTGTTAAGTCACAGTGTTCCCGGAGTGTTCTGAGCCAGGCTTTCCCCTGGGGTTTGCAGGCATTCCCTATTCAAGTCCGGAGTTAAGGGAAATGTAGGGACTGCTTCAGTCCTTGCTGATAAGCAGCTGCCGGTGAAGTGACTCTGCATACATGGGTGGCAGCACAGCAGCAATAATCAATAGCTGAAAACAGGACTTAGGGGTACTTCTTCCACCTGCTGAAAAGAGTGCTGTTCTCTAGCCTGGCATTATGATGTATGTTCATTGATATGAGGGATGGAGATTTTGTTTTATCACCATGAAAGAGTTGTGTTTATCCTATAGACAGAAAAGAGAAAGAGTGATTAAAAGCTAACCTCAGCTCTTTTAGTCAAGATTTTTAAAGCCATCTCCAGTCCCTAAAGTAATTAATTTCAAATTTGTAGTTTAAGGCTATTGGTCCAACACTAAATAAGTTAGTCTGAAATAAAATAGCAGAGTGAACTTGCTCCCACTACAATAATTTTGCATTTTTTCTGTTGTGCAAATACAAACAGAGCAGATCTAAAATTCTGATCTAGCTTAAAAGTCTGCCTGGACTTAAATACACCCTCACAGCAAGGTTTCACTTCTCAAATTAATAGCTTTATAATAATACAGTTTCATGGTAGACTATTGCTTGTTTTGGGGTCCTGAGGGTTGGATTGGTGGAGTTTTTTACAATGTTGTTTTCAGTTCCTGAAAATAAGTAGGGAGGACGAAGAGTTGTAATCTGATGAATACCATACCAATGCTGCAGTATCTTTAGACTGTGGCTGACATAAGCCCAGCCGAGAAACCCAAGTGCTAAAAACCCTGATTTCAGTAGGTGGCAGCATCCCCTCTGTGTCATTCCCAAACCAACACCCGACGTGCTGCTCTGGGGCTCGAGAGCTGTGAAAAAACCCCAGTTTGCCGTGGCTGCTGAAGACCCCCGGTTCCACCTCCCAGCAGTGGTGGCTGCTGGTTCCTACACCTGATCCCAGGACAGAAACGAGCTTTCCCTCCCGCTCTCTTTCGCTGCATGAAGTGTTTTTGCTTGGCAGGTTGGGTTTGTTTGAGAGGGGAGTCTTGAGGTTCTGCCCTCGAAGTACCACACATTTTTGTGGTGCTATTTCAGCAGCTGCTTTGTCCCTGCCCAGAAGGCTCCAAAGAACGGGTCAAGTACCTCCCTCACAGGCCCAGCCATCCTTCATTTCTGCCTTGCAAAAGGCATAGTTTGATTTACTGCAGTGAGAATCACAGTGGTTTACAAGCCAGTTCAGGAAAGACTCATTCTCAGCATGAAAACAAATAATATTCTGTTAGAGATAGGCAGTCTGGTAGTCACAAGGCTCTACAACAGTGTATAAATACCTGCCATCCATCCCCAAAAAATACTCATGTGAAATTGCAGTTCAGTCCCTTCTTGTGGCTGTTAGGCAATATAAATTAATTTATGGATTAGTTTTTTAGGATAGCTGTAGAAGTCATCCCTCCCTTTTCTTTTCTTTAAATAGTGTATTTATCTTGCTTATCTAAGCGTCTCTCTTGCTTTGGTGAGAACAAACAAGCACAACTGTAGGGCAGGATTTTAGAGGATTCCCATGTTCACTGAGCATCTTTGAAAGAAGAACCCCCCAAGTCAGATGTCAGTATAATATAGCTGCAGTTCTAAAGCATTTTTGTGGCATCCAGTGGTAATTGTGCCAGGCACAAACAGCACTTGTACCAGGTTTGTTGTGTTACCTATAATGCAGTTGGAGAAGAAGGATACTGTTTTGGAAGTGGCTGGAGAGTTTCTCAGTCAGAGAATTTCCAGCTAAAAAGATCCAGCCTGGTTTTAAACCTGGCTAGCTCCTGGGCTGGAATCTAGTTCTATAGGCTTTAACTGAAATCCCTTTTCGTTTTTATTCCCTGTCATTCATCTGGAATGCAAGTTTAATGCTAATTTTGTTATGTTGGGGCAGCATCAGAAGGCAGTATTTAGGAGTCAACAGCATCAAAGGAAACTTTCCATAAATCCCATCTCCCTTTGCCAAGCACTGTTAGGGCCATCTTCTGTCCTTAATATTCTGTCCATGAACATTCCTGTGTATTCACCACATAAGGCTAAGAATAGTTCAGCCATTTAAGGGCCTGAGTTTACAGACAGGGACTGTATGAGTAATGGATTGCTGGGCTGGATCACTGCTAAAACATTCTAGCAGTCCATGTTTATCAATAATAAGGTAATAAACCAACACTATCTGATTTCAACTTTCTTACCTTAGCAAAATATTAGTTCTTTGTCAAGCTGAGCTTGGTTTTCTATGCACAAGGAAACAGAGGTGTGTGTGGTTACCAGCTTTTCATTAGGCTTGGTGATGATACTTAACCATAATATCAAATATTCATGTATTTTCTTAACCTAGCTTGTCAATCCATGTTCAGTCAATGGATGAGCATACAGTACAAAATCAAATAACAAAATTCAGTAACACAAGAAATTAATTCATCAAAAAGAGCCAAAATCTCTAAAGGAAATTTTTAAACTCATTTGCAAGTCCAAGCCTCTGGTAATATATTAATGTATCCTTTAAGATACCAAATCAGCGTTCAGTGTTACCCTGCCAGGTGTCTGAATCCACAGAATCACAGGATGGGGGGTTGAAAGGGGCATCTGGATCATCCAGACGCCCCTGCTCAAGCAGGATCACCTGGAGCAGGTAGCACGGGATCAGGTGCAGGTGGGTGTTGAGTATCTCCAGGTAAGGAGACCCCATGGCCTCTCTGGACAGCGGTTCCAATACTCTGGCACGCCCACAGTAATTAAGTTATTCCTGGGCATCAGTCCCTGCCCGTTCCTCTGGTGCCATTGCTGGGCCCCCGGAGCAGAGCCTGGGCCCTGCTCGGAGCCTCCCTGCAGACAGGGACACACAGGGCTGAGGGCCCCTCTCAGCTGGGGCTCCTCTGGAGGCTGAACAGCCCCAACTCCCTCAGCCTTTCCTCATCAGGGAGATGCTCCAGGCCCTAAATCATCTCTGCAGCCTCTGCTGGCCCCGCTCCAGGAGCTCCCTGTCCCTCCTGTCCTGAGGAGCCCAGATCTGGACAAAGCACTCCAGATGTGCCTTACCGAGCTAAGCAGAGGGGCAGGATCACTCCCTGATCTGCTGGCACTGCTCTTCCTGATGCACCCCAGGGCACCATCTGCCTTCTTGGCACAAGGACACACTGCTGGCTCAGGGACACCTTGCTCTCCCAGGTCCTTCTCTGCAGAGCTGCTCTCCAACAGGTCAGCCCCTGGCATCTCCAGGGGCATGGCAGAGAGCCCTTGCAGCCTTTCTGTCTGCCTGCACTGTCACCAGTGTTTTCACTGCCACCAGGGAGCTTCAGTCTTAGTTTCCAGTTGGTGACAGACTACTGCCAGTATCCTAATGGTGGTGGTGACACCCAAGCTTCTTTTCTCATTCCTCCTTTGCTGTTGTGAGGCCTAAACCACTCCAGAAACGTGAGTGAAAATGAACACATTTACAGGAGGCAGGATGAGGGGAAAAGGAAGGGGAATCACTCTGCTTTCTGCAAAGTCTTCTTGTATTGAAGTGTTCAGAGTTCATGTTGGAAACATTCCCCAGCACCAAGATGATCTTTCTCTTATGTTTATTTTCAAGGAAACTGATTCTTGTACTGACACCACGGTTCAGGAGTAGAGATGCTGAAAACAGGGAATATTTTGCAACTTTGTAGCCTGATTATCTGTGTTTTCCTAAAGAACACCATTTTCATAACTAAGTATAGACATAAGTACTGAAGTACCACAGATCAGTGGTTTCCAGCTTGTGATCTGTTGCTCCATGGATGACTTAGAGAGTAGCCACAGAAGCTAGTGGTGAGTAGCAAGTATTTAGTCAGAAGACTTAAATTCTTTACACAGAAGTCCACACCCATACAAAGAAGAAATAGTGGTCCATATTACTGGCAAAGTTTGAAAACCTTTATCCAAAGAAAGGCACAGAAATAAAAGAGAAGGGATCAAAATCAAACAGATTTCAGGAGACTCCATGGTGAGGAGACCATGGGTGTGTCTTTGGGCAGACTGACCTACAGCACAAGTGGCTTTAAAATGAGCAAGGCCAAAGGGTGGATGCTTTCTAAGGAGCAGCCACATGGAGATTTGCAGGGGCTCAGTGGTGCTGCTAAAAAAGACATTTCCTTGGACAGGGCTTCACCACAGCTAAATTGCTTCTGGTGCCAAAGGAAAATAACTCCAGGCTTGCCATGTAGAGTTCCCTTCAAAGGGAAGCTGGAATAAACTGCTCATTTCTACAGAGTCCAGATGAGGTAAATGTGAGGAAAGGAAGGGCAGACCAGGGTGAAAGGACTTTTCAGGAGTTCCAGCACAGGTAAGGAGCAGGATAGGAAGGAGAGAGCAGGGCAGAATAAAATTGTGCATTAAAACATATCAGTGGACAGCATCTGACAGGTTCCCCCCAACCCAAAGCTGTACTTTGAGCTACATCTCAAGCCCATTTGTTACATCAAATGAGTCAAGAAAAGGAGACAAGGTGTTTTCCTTGACATTACATGCTAAAGCCTACTTCAGAAAAAAAAGCTTTAAAATAAACTTACAGAACTATTTTAATGGCATGGTATTAGTAAATTATTCCTACTATGTCATGAAAGAATAAAAAAGAGGACAAATCAAAGCCCAGCCGGTAAAAAAAGTCTCTCTGAAAAAAAAATGGAAAAATGTAGTATCTTGCAATTTCTTTTGAAGTCAACACATTTCTAAGTTTTTATTTAGGTGAGAACAGAGCTTTTCATATGACAAGTGGTCCAGCTAAGTTTTTCCAGCAGACTGTGCTGTTTGTTGTGCAGTATTTCCACAGTGAGGAGTCTCCCTGTTCCTTTCCCAGTGCAGAGAGGAAAGCAGGCACTCTCCTGGTATCTGCCCTCAGCAGGGCTCAAGCTGGGTTAGCCAGGGGCACCTGCTACAGGCTCTTCAGGCTGTAAATGACAAGAGGGACCCTCCTACATCCTCTCCTCACTGAAAACAAAGCAAATTAGGCACCCAAGTACTTCAAGTTATGCAGTTGGGATGCTGGGGTGATCTCATAGTTAAACTGACTCCGCCAGCATACTCAAAGGGAAATGAAATAGTCCTGCAGTGCTCCCGTGGATCTGTGTTTGGTGGAGCAGGCAGCACTGTAGTTCTGTCTGTGTGTGTGTGTGTGTAAATATATATATAAAGGGGGGGAAATGGTTAAAAAAAGACATTTGAGCTGAACTCCCATGAGCACTGTTCTCCAGTATTGCCTTTCCTGAGAAAAGTCTGTGGTCTCTCACCTTCCTTAGGATTTGAAAGAAGAGTTCCCTAAGAGCAGAGCGCTTGTTTCCAGAGTTGTGGTCATCCAGAGTTTACATGCAGAGGAGATACTGAATGTTTCTTTCTTTGCCATGATGGGAATGAGAGATTCCATGGTCTGTTGGAAGTCTCTAGAGGAGGCTGGGAGATCACAGCAGCTGAACAGCTGAGTGACGAGGCCTTATCTAAGAAGGAGCTGCCCACCCGGGTATGAAACCTGTGGGGCTGGGAGACCAGGCTGGGGACAAGTGCCCAGAAATGTGCAGTAGCTCCCAGGTGGCACCAAGCTATGGCACAGGGGGCTTTGTGTTTGTCTCCCTACCTCTGTTCTCATCTCAGGTTGCCCAGTGTGCAAAAGGGTTTCTCCCAGTCTCACCACAAGCCCCTTGCCACTGTCTCCTTCACCCGCCTTTCACCCCACGGGTGAGGGAGCCCTGGGTGGGGAGGGTTTGTGGAAGGACAGGGCAGATTTGTGAGAAGTGACAGCTCCTGTGACAGGCGCTGCAAAGGGGGTGCCCTGGTGGGGGGCTGTTTACAACATGATCCTTCAGCAGCTGCTGCAGTGCTGGCCCTGAGCTGTCAGTGCCTGCGGTTTTATGGCACTTTCATCACCATCTGTCACTCCTTTCATGGCGTGGGGTGCGTGTCCTGCCACCTTCCCCTGCCACCCTGTGCCCCCCCAGCATACACACACTCATTGGGGAGCTCAGCCATATGGCACCGAGTCATCCTTGTCTTCTGGGTCCATCCTGGGGGACTGTGAGGACAGGAGCTTGGCAGGGTGACCCAGGTAGCCCAGAGTTATGGCCTTGAAGTAGAAACCAAAATATTACCATGCTAACATTGGAACCGTGGTCTGTCCCCATTTCCATGCTCATGGATGTGTCTGCTATCCTAATGTGGGCTGTTGCGCAGCAGTAAATGTTTGGCTTAGTCTCCTGCAGGGAAAAGTAGCCTAAAGGTTGCTCTTTGTTTATGCTTTATGATAAAGAGAGAAAGAATAAAACATACACATACGTTTTTAAAGAAAAGCATTTGTTTATATATACATAGACACACCCCAAGGCTTAATGTCAGACCCTTGCCAAGGAACATATGTTATTTCAGCTTGACACATTTTGATTGCAAGATCCAGGATGTCCTTTTCATTCGTCCAGAACAGGAGAAAACTCCAAGTGAGCTGCAGCACTCTCAATCCCCGTGGCTGTCTTCCATCACCAGGCTGTGTCTGTGCTGCGAGCACACGTGGTTTGAAATCAAAGCCTGCCCCAGCCTTGGAGAAGCACCCCCAGAAAGTAACGAGATCTGGTTTGCCGTGCCTTAGCTTCCAACCTGGGGGAGTTTTAATGCCTGTAAGCTTAATGCTGTGCATTATACTGTTATCTGCATTAGCTGGGGGGGGGTTGAGGGAGAGTTTGTGGCAGTGAAATAAACTTCACTCTAGCAATCTTTTTTTCCCTCTTATGTGTTCCTGTGATTGGCCATTTGATTATAGTGAATCCCCAAAGGCTCATGGATTAAAAACAAAGGCTGGTTTGTAAGTGAACTTGCTGTTGATGGATTAAGGCAGTGTGCCGGCTGTAACCAGATCTACAATACAAGTTCATTCATTTGGAGAGCAGCTCTCGACTCGCATTACACCCTCCCTACACTGCTCCTCACCATCCAGCCAGTGAAACTTTACACCTCCACGATTTTATCACAGCCGCAGCTCACCAACAATGTGTGTCATGCTGTGAAAAAATATAACTATAAATCAAAGTCCTACATATGGTGCTGCGGTAACCTTCCCAAAGACCCTGCTTTGGAGGCCATCCCCAAGCAGATTTGTTTGTGTGTGTGTGATGCATGTACACATATGACAATCAGAGGCTGCCACAACAGACAGCTCCTATTTTCTAAGCTGACATTTCGCAGTACGAGCCAAAAGAGTCCATTTGGAGCACAGAGCAATGTTTGTGATATCAATACCAACAGACACCTTTTAGACTTTTACTCTAAAGCCAAAAACATTTGGGTGTGATATGTTTTTATATCATTAGTGGAGAGGCAAAGCCAAGTATGCCCATATTTCTGTGACATGCAGAAGGGAACTTTCACCTCTGATTTTCTTTTATCTCACTCACTCTCTCTGGCTCACGTGGCACTCTGAGCATTCCCAATCCTCGGAGAGTGCGATCTTTAAGAGCTGTCATTACACTTCTCAAGTTTGACAGAAGATAAGAAAGAGGACAACTGGTTTTAATCATGACAGATTCCAAGTCCTGAAAGTCTTTCCAGAAGTTACTCCCAAGAGCTGACATTTTCTGAAGCCCCTTCTCCTCTGGGGACACATGAGCACACTCACACAGTCCAGGGAGCCTCACCTCCAGAGCTTTCTGCTTGCCAAACACTGTCCCTGATAGACAGGAAGACTAAACCACAATGTACTCTTGCAAATTATGCATGATCAACTCTTTCTGCTGTGGAAGAGAGCCAGGACCAAGAATCCAATAGCCCAGCTATGCAAAGCCTCAAAGAAAAGTAGTCAAGGCAAAACTGCTGTGCAAATGGCAGTTCTGCCTGAGGAAGAAAGCCCTTTCTAAGGCCCATTTCTAGTCAGTGATCCTGTGACTTAAACAAGTCTCACCTGCTTCTCTTGCCTACAGTTAGGTAGTGTCAAAAATCCCACAGATATGCTGTTCCTGGTTTTACTCCTGGAGTTAATTTGTAATAATATGTATAATACCCTCTGCATATTTCAAAGGGGAAGCCAAGGCACGGGAAGATCAGTTGAATTAGTAAACGGGAACTCTGTGGCAGAATGAGTTGTCAAACATGCTTTGATTTTTTTTCTGCTGCAAGAGCTTGACTCCACAGCAGGCTAAAGTACAATGTGGTACTTGCTTTTCCCCCAGAGGAGGTGATTTACACCAGCTATGGCTTTAGCCATGCAAGAGAAAATAGCAAAATTCAAGGAAGTTTTTAAGTACTATATGACTTCCAGGTTTCCCCCAGTGCTAACCCATTTCCCTCATCTGTTATGTGCCAGTTCTGCCTCGGCAAAAACAAGACAGACCATGCACTACCTGCACAATTATCCCACAACTGTAGCTGCCACTAAGGCTTTTTTGCTTTAATTTTCTGAAACTTTACCACAAATTCCTTTTAAAGTTTCTAACAGACATGGAAACAAGACAGAGACAAGGTCTGAAGAACAGCTTATGAAACAGTTTTAATGGACAACCATCTCTTCTGTGTTTTATTGCCTTTTCTTTACAAGAATAGATATTTTTGTATTAACTGTTGTTGATGTTTGTCTAACTTCCGTGGTAGATCCTTTTTCTGGTTTCATCATCCACAAATTTGGAAAATGAATTTGACTGTTGGAAAATGAATCTCCTTTTTTAATTATAAAAGCAAAAGCTTTTTGGTTTCATTTTTATCATTAGGTTTTCTCATACAAAAATAATTTCTAGCTCTATTGCAAACTCTGTGTAACATTTTAAAGCAGATACAGTTATGCTGAGACAGCAGAATGAACCAGAGTTTCTTCTGCTGCACATGGCTGTATTTCAGTGGTATTGAAGGTACACTTGTGCTTTCTCCATGAGAGAAAAAAGTCCTACTGGAGTAAAGACATAGGGAGTGAAATATGTTCTCTTTATCTGCCTTGATAGTACAACTATGGAACAGTTTTATGGAGGAGAGAGAGGAATCTCCCTTCTCTGTGTTTTGAGCTTAGTTTTAGGTTACTTGTATTAAACAAGATTTTATTACTTGGCTTAGCATTTTTTATTAGCAACTTCAAGAATTCACCATGGAGCCAGTTAGAGCATTACAGCAATCTGCAGTAATTGGGCTTGTCTCCACTTAGAAATTAACTATAACCATGGGTCATATGGTAAGAGGAAAAACAAGGGGGTGAGGAGAGCAGAGTGCACGTTTGGAGTGTTTGAAAATGAATGGACAAATCTTCAAGCATCAGTGCCTTGCAGCTGTCAAATTCAGACTGAGGAAAAGCAAGGCCTGGAATTGTCTGCCTGCAATGAATTATTAATCAGTCACAGCCTCACCTGGGTTCCTGTTGTGCCCATGTGTGCAGCAGGGTGTGGGAGCCACCTTCACACGTGGCACCCTGGTTGGCAGTTCCAGCAGCAGGATCCAGCAAGGAGTGACTGCAGACCAACCAAAGAGTCCCTGGAGTCAGGGGCAGACTTTCCTAGAACTCTGGTGACCTCTGGACACTGTCCTTTGCCAAGATGGTACGGATAACTGTGGACAAATGCTACCTGTGTCTCTCGGCTCCTGTCCTGGGAATGAACAGAGGCGAGGTGACAATTGAATGTGGTTCACCAGAGCCACACTCAGTGCTGACAGAGACAAGAAGTACCTGACATGGCCAGTGCCTTTGGCAGCTGTGCTGTCACCACAGTGCCCCACCAGTGAGTGCCCCACAGTACAGGACATGGGGCCAGCATTGGGTCACACAAACCCATGGACACAGCTGCAAAGACAGAGATAATTTTAGGATTCAAATAGTTGTATTTTCTGTAGTGCAAGTCCTGTGTTTGAAAAGGCTTGGAGTTGTTGATAGATGTGCTGGTGTGAGTAAAGGCACAGCTAGCAGCTGCTTCAGATAAAAACACTGCATGAAATTGTGCCATTTATATAACTCTTGTTTATGGATTGGGAGCACAGGGATAATCGTGGGTTTATATGAAATCACATAGTCAATATATTGGGCATGCCAGTGTTTATGAGAATTCTGCTGACGTGGGGAAGCTGAACACTTTTAAATCACCATACCTGGCATTGAGCTCCTTGGAATTAGGTATCAGGGATGTTTATGCAATATGTGTTTCATATGCCCTCAAAAAAACTTGGTATTCCCAGGAAAACTGATCTAGATTTGTCACTGTTTTCAACCCTGCTTAGGGAATACACCAAAATTTAGGTCCTTACAGTACTTGAAGATGATCTCATTCTGTTTATCTTTCTCTTGTTTGTTAATTTTTGAGCATTAATTAGCTCCAGACATGGTATTTATGTTCCTTCCATGAGTTCTATCACAGATCCATAATTAAAGTGATCAGTATTTATTTATTGCCCAGATGCAGGTATTTGCTGGTTGAGCCTAACCTGCTGCAGCACTGGCTGTCCGGCTAGCTAGGTGTCCACTAGTGCTGGGCACCCGCCCAGATGAGAGAGGATGGCGGAGGCTGGTCACGGGTGCAGACGGGTCGGTGAAGTTCCAGTTCCAGTTCACCAGACCCACTAGTGCTACAGGCGTGCTGGAAGGCAGGGACGAGGCGGAGGGACTTCTTCATGGGGAAGCAGGAGACGGTTTATTCCATTTCGGGATCACACGGAGAAGCCCTGAGGTGCCGTTACCCAGGTATTTTATCCCTTACAGAGTGGGAAGGGAGAATATGATACAGCCAGTGATGCAGGGACGTGGGGTTTGAATTCAGGTGGGTAATGGTACAAATCAATCAGGAATACTGTTGGAGGGGAGAGATCTCTCCTAAAGGAGAAACCAAACATGGGAGAAAGGGGAGAGATGGCAGTGGCCAATTATGGGGGTATGATATTGCTGGCTGTGGAAACAGCCATAATGTACTGCAACACTAACCCCCATTGTAATGCATTTTAAACATGTGGCTTTGGCTAGAATAGTCCAGGAGGCCTTTCTTTTCTGTGTTTATAATTGTATTAGCTCTGCTCTTTGCAGAAACAAGGCTGTCAAACCTTTAAAAAAACCAACCATATTCTGATGAGTGGTACATATACTCTTTATTCCTTCCATTTACAGCTGCAGGAAACCTTACCCTTCATAGCATACTTGAGTTTGGAGACCCTTCCATTGTTCAAACAACTTGAGATTACCTTTGATACTTCCACCTTACAAGACTTTTGCCTTGATTTCACTAGGGCTAGGATTCCATCGGGATTCTTCTCCTTGGCCCAATTCCTGGATCAGGTAGTGAGGGAACACAGAAAACTACCAGCTCACATGGAGAACTCATCTTCTTAGATCCTGTTTAGACTCCAGCAAAGGTAGCTGAGCTGCCCTTTCCTTCCAGATGAAGGAAAATAAAGATGATTTCCTACTTTGTCACAGAGGAGAGAGAGTGGCATGAGATGGAAGTGTCCCTTTTAGTCCCTGCTGGCTCTGTATTCCTGTACTGTGTCTTCCCTGTCTTGACTACCTAGGTATGATATTTAGCAGAACCTCTGAGCCTGTGCAACTGAGGAGTGCAGCTCAGCTGATTCTGCTGCCATACTGAAATATATGTAATGTATATATAAAAATATATCAAGTTATATATATGGTTATATGTATGTGTTACTAGCACTTTCCAGAACAAACAATTAGCTCCAACTTCAACATTAAGTCTTTTTCAAACACCTAGCTCTTGATATTACACATTCTAAAAAAACTTTCATGTTTAAAAAAATCCAGATCTTGGAAAATGAACAGTTAAGAGGTCCTGTGAGTTTCTTTCTTGCCAGGCAAGCCTTCTTGCCTTGCCATCATTTTTATTCAAGCTGCTACTGATGTGCAGTGCCCTAATGTTGTTTATAAATGTACAGGCACGCAAGTACATACAAAAATGAAATTAAGAGCCATAATATTTTTCATTCTGTTATTAAAAAAAAAAAAACGGAAAAAAAAATAGATGTGGGATTTGGTTACCATGGAAACAACAGCTTGTAGTGCCATGTAAGATGCCCCAGGACACCTCAGGCTCTTTTCCAGAAGGGCACATGCCTTCAATACAGCCTGGGTCATGCCTACAAGGGTAAGAGATCTGAGACACCAAGGGAGTCCAGAGTGTCTCTAGGCAGAGATTTTTAAACATCTTCATCATTGTATTTGTCTAGGTAATGAAAAGTGATTTTGCTTTTAACAGGTGAAAATTTTATGAGTATTTTGATGGAACTTAGGAATTGCCATGCACAAAAGAACCTTGCAAAATAGGCTGGTGGTGTGTAACAGATCTGTGAAATCAAGCTTTCATCATCCTATTAGCAGTTTTCTAAGAGCTCTGGAATCAAAATGTTCCCAGTTTGTATCCATTCCTACTCCACCCCACTCAGCACATGCATAAATATTTTCTTGAAAGTCCCAGGCTTCCCAACCATCCCCTGCAGAAACAGAGGTGATGATTGTATACAGATAAGCTTCCCAACCTCAAGGGAGAAAACAGCAGAAGAATCTGTTGATTTGTAATAGGCTTATTCTTACATGCAAAGGTGTTTGTAAGATTGATTCCCTCTCTAGAAAATTATACAGAAAACGACTGCAAGTTTTCATCTTTTAAAATATTTCAATGCAAACGGGGCGGGGGGGGGGGGAAAAAGTTATTAAGAAAGTATTTAGAATACAGATAGGAAGAAAATACTGCAAGCAGAAAGCTATCAACCATTCAATTGCATAGCCAGTTTATCCAAGGACAGCTGAGGCAACGATGTGAAAGCAATAAATTATGTTTTTCCAGCTAACAAATCAGTCTGTAATGGGTGAGGCCGAGTTCTTATCTACAGAAGAAAGCAGGATTGTGCCAGCAGCTGGGTTAATGAACCAGTGCCAAATATCAGCTAACTGGAAGTATCTTGACTTGTAAAATGCCATCACTGCAGGTTCCTGGTGCTGGTTGTCCCTGCTCCAGGGGGTTGTGGCCATGGTGAGCTGATCCCCTGCGGATCAGTCTGGCTGCCACAGCAATTCACTGAATTTCAGCAAAGCTGGGGAAGAGGGTTTGTCTTCTCATGGACAAGGCCCATGCTGCACATCCTGAGCCAGGTTGTGCTCACAAGGAAGGCAGTGCTGGAGCTGCTTATGAGCCCAGCTTGGCTTCACTGCTGTGAGATTGTCCCATACCATGGCCATTCCTATGTTTCAGCCTGTTCCAGGTTGTCCAAAGCTCCAGTGTCGGGGCTTGGGGGCATTGGAGTTTTTTTTCCTCCATCCTTGTTACTAGGAGACAAATGGCTAGGTGCTCAGAGCTATTAAGCCTTTTGTAAGAGACAAAGACTATGGCTGGGTGTGGTGAGGAGGAGGCTGGTGGCTAGAGCGACACCTCGTTCGGACCGACACTGGTTCGTTGGACACCGGGAGGAAACGCACTGGTTTCTGGGCTCTGACTGCGACTGTGGGAGATCCAACTGTGCTCTGCTTTCTCCTTCTGGCTGGGTGAGCTTTTGGCTGGGAAAAGGCGTGGGATCCAACCTTTTTCCCTACCGGGAGCATGCGTTTTTTCCCTGCTGCGTTTTGCAGCAGCTGCCAGGGGGAAGCCCGACTGTCCCTGCCACCCGCCCCATTTCCGTCGCACAAGACCGCGGCGTCTGCCGTGACTACAGAGTCTCTGCCACCTCTGGCTGGCCCGGGAGAAACCAGCCCCAGCCCCTGCCGCCCCGTTCGCCGCTCTGAGCTGCCTGTGCCTGCTCCCAGCCTGCCCGCCATTACCAACGGCGTGAGGCCGACCCGACCCTGCTCCACAGCGCCCCTGCTGCTCGCAACCGCGATTACACCACACAGGAAAGTGCGTGGCAGCCCAAAGGACACCTGCTACTGGTTTCTGGTTTTGTTTGCTCGTTGTTATCCTTGTTATTGCTTGTTTACTCTGCTATAGATAATAGTAAAAAAACTGTTATTCCTTTTTTCCCATACCTTTGCCTGAAAGCCCTTGATTGCAAAATTGAAGTAATTTGAAGGGAAGGAGGGTCACATTTTCTACTCTAAGGGAGGGTTCAACCTCTCTTAGCAGGCACCTGTCTTTCAAACCAAGACATCCAGTAACCAGCCAAGGGGCTACAGGGTGGCCCACACAGGGCAGATCTTCCACACCTTCACTGCTGTGTGATGATGTTTTTTGTTTGACTCCCATCCTGCTCCTGAAGGACAAAAGCAGCCACCAAATTTGCTCTTCATAATCAAGTGTGGGCAAGATTTTGCAGGTATTCCCCTTACATATGAAACCATATTGGCAAATCACTGTCTATGACTCTATCTGTGTTATTTGTGTAAGATCAAAAAAATCCAGTCGTTGGATTAATCCCTCTCACACCTTTCATGACTCTGAGGTCTGTTGCAATGCTCCTGTGATTGCACAAGTTCTAATTACGTTGGTGCTGCTGATATCCATTTGATTGAAAATGCATTTTGGGGGGGGGAATCTGAGCACAGAGTAGCGCTGTGACAAGGTCATTAACTTAATAAAGAATTCAATTTTGGACTAAGCTTTTAACTCTGCCACAGAAATTTTGCATGACATTGAGCAAGTCACCTAGCCAGGTTCTCCTCTGTAAAATGTGGATAATGAAAACCTCCTTTTACTCCACGAGATGTATAAATGCTTTCACTGTTGAGAACCCTTTCAAATTCTTCTGATGAAAGCCAGGTACTATTACAAGGATGCTCATGCTGATGTCTCTTGTATTTGTTTGCTAGGCTGTCTTCTAAGGTTACTGAAACTTTTCCAGACTTCTGGCTAGTTTCAAACTAATGCATTAAAAAAAAAAAAAAAAGGACAAGAAAAAGTGCATAGACAAATTATATGAGCCACAGAACCACTTTCTTTCTCTCCAGTGTGGAATTCCCAATATTTCAAGTCGGGATTTCTGAAGCTATCAGCCTCCTTGGATCATGTGTGTGCAGCTCCACTCTTTCCCTTTCCCCCATCAACGGGGAAAAAAAATCCTGAATACAAATCCTTAAGCTTTAATACTTCTGTAGCTTTTTCCAGCTCTTTGTGACCCCATGTGAACCCTGTGTTGACCTTTGCCCATGTGGGGTCATGACCCACAGCTGGGAAACACTGGCCTAAATCTAAGATGTTGGTGGGGCTGCCTCTCAGAGGTGGCTTGACAGCCTTCTGTGGGTGTGGAGCCGCCCTGGAGAGGATGCTCTGACCTGCCAATCATGAGATGCTCTGTTTCATCCACATCAGCAAGTTTGTCCCATGGAGTTTACGGAACAAAGCCCATACAGCACAAAAATGAGGTTTCTGTATAAGCTTTTGGTCTGCTCTGACTCTTGGGGACCTCAAGATATTTTCTTCTTAATTTCATTTTCTGAAATGGCTCAGATTCTAAGATGGGATAATTTTTTTATCATGGCAGTCACTTGGCATTGATTAGAGATAGCACCCCAGAAAAAAAAAGAGAGATGTCAGAAAAAGACCCAAATGAAAAGAGAGAATAACTTTTTCAGAAGGGCTGTGTGTATTTTGGATGTCCTCTGAGAAAAATATCTGCAGAGCTGGCAGTAGCAGGGATAGGTTGAGCCTGGAAGAGCAGAATGACAGCTGGGAAAATGAGGAGTGGATGGTGGTAGAGAGGGAAAATATTGGAGAGTAGATAAAAGAAGCACCAAATGGAGCAGAAGCATTGAAAAACATGCTAACATTGCCATGGAAGAGAGAAGGGACATGGGAAAGAAATCATTTGGAGTATGTGGCTCAAGGCAGAGAGAGGCACTGACAGCTGATTTATTTGTGCTGAAGAGCTGGTGAGTCACTGTGGGTGCAGAGCTGGCACAGCTCCCTTTCCTAGCCACTGCTGCCGGGTCCCAGGACTCCATATGCTAAACTGGGAGTGATGGATCTGCCAAGCACACGTGTGCCAGGTTATGTTTTCCATTCTCAAATTAGGATTTATTGGTGCAGGCAGGGACTCAGAACCTGGCAGAAGTTGGTGTCTCTCAAATAGACAACCTGCTACCTGTGAAGCCATTTCTTCTCCCTGGGTCAGGCAAGAAATTCTGAGGTCTGTTGGCATCAAAATCAAAGAAATGAGCTCCTCCCAAATCTCTCTTGGTCTATTACTTCTCATGGCTCCTCGGCTGCCTTGTCCTCACAGCTTGCGGTTCAAAGTCCTCCCTCTTGGCCCAAGTGGCACCAAGGACTGGCCTGTGCCAACAGTTCCCTGAAGCATATTGTTAGCACTGGTTCTTCACTTGGCTTTGCAGGACTTCCTTGGCAGAACATCCTCTGTGCTATTGCTTCCCAGAAATAGGTATTTGCAGCTCAGATTTCTGTGAGGTACCTTGGCTGATCTGGACCCTCTGCCCTCTTACAGGAAACCCCTGTGCTTCTCACTCTCTTTCTTCCCTGGCCCATAACTTCCTCCATGGTTATTCTGTGCCAGGCAGTTTTCCATTCATTCTTCCACATCTGCCTGTGGAAGACACTTTTGGAGGAGTTGCCTTAAATTTTAGTCAACTTCCTTAACAAACCTATTGTTTAGTCACAGTTGAATTGTTAACTCTTAATCCCTTCCATTGTCTCTGGGCCCCATCAGAAAGATGCAAACACCCATTTTCATTGCTTTATTTCTTATATTAGCCCAAGTACACGAGTGCCATGAGTTTTCTCCAAATAACCGCTTCAAATACTGTGGTTTTATTCATTTTGTACAAAAGAACATGTTTTCAGGAAAATAGTTGGTCACACAGGGTGTTCTGAGGAAAAAAAAAAACCCTGTTTTCAGGCATGCCTAATCTTGAAAAATAGTGATGTATGCTTGCTAGTTTTTCCTTTGAAAATTGGTAGCACTAAAAAAGACACGAATTTCTGAGTAAAGGAGACACTTTTTGCTTGTCACACGTTCTTGGTTCTGACATCACATGACAGGGAAACTAATATGTATCTAATTTATTATAATACCTAGAGAGAGAAACAAGATGCGTTTGTTTAGCAAACTTTATTGTGAGAAGATAAAGGTCAGGACCTTAGCAAGGGCCAAGAAGGTTTGAAGAGAGTGTTCAAATGATCTCTGCCTGTTCCACAGGATTAAGCATCACTATTTGATCCCATTAATATCACAGATTGAATTTCACATCTCTATTGTACAGAGGACACAAATCCGAAAGTGGCCCTAAACAGATGCAAAGGCACTTGTGCTTCCACGGGGTGACAGTTCCAGGATTCATACAGTCCTTGCCTGGTTGAAATATCAGGAAAAACAAGTTTCTGAATGCCTCTATAATTCTCCCCAGCCATTGCCAGCTTAACCTTTATTGGCGTGGTGAGGAGTCTATTTTAGCCATTTCTCCAGAGAATTTTAAGACTCACTAGGTAGTTAATAACTTTGATTAAAATTTATCTTTTCATAATCTTGGTTTTCTGCCTATTTCCACTATTTTCTTTGAAAAAGTAATGTTCATCATTTTCCTGCTTGTAAATGCAAGCACAAGGATGGATGTAACATAAAGAAAACTGGAGAAAATATAATTTGAAAGAAAAATAAAGCCTAAACAGTTATCAGGATTACCAGAATTTGTGTAGATATTGACAGGTTGAAATATTCCATCTGGAAAGAAATGAAAAAATCAGATACATATATTTTGCATATTATGAGAGTGTCAAATAGAAGGAATTCAGTAAGAAAACCAATACCCTTTGTTAGGTGAGGCTATTTGGTAAATCATGTTTTATAGTTGAATGTGGATTAAACAAGCCATAACAAATTTGTCAGGTTTTGACTGAATGCCAGTATTTTTTATTAAATAGATGACATTTTAATCAACTTCATCTTTGACTGAAGGCCTACTGGAGAAGGAATTTCCATCTGACCTGTCAGTGTTTCTTAACTGTGAGAAAAATAGGAAGAATTAAATGATCTAGAAGCAAATTGCTAGCTTAGACAAAGTGGGGTGAAACATAACAAGATAATCGAATTGGATGTTGGAGGAAATAAGACCACTTCTCATGTAACTGATTGGGTTCCTTCTAATGCACGGTGACTTCCATACACTGTGGGGTAAGTAAAGGGCTTCATCAACGTCCCCTCAGTGCTGCAAAACACATGATAGAATGGTCTACTCATGATTCATTAAATCCTCTGAAAAAGTGAGGGTTTATTCAAATGCTTCAGCTCTGCCTTGCTCCCCTTGTTAGCACTCAGAGAATGGCAATGAGCTGAGAAAGAGCAGAGCTCATTTTGCAAGCACCCTGATTTACAGATCCCCCATGCACAGACACTATCTTTGGAACATTCATTACAGATGTCGGGATCCTGAGTCTTTAATCACTGTGGTGTTAATTAATATCCTATTTGTTACTGTCACTGGCTGAACACTGGATGTGCAAAATTCCGCATGTGAAAGTGCTTAGTGTAATCAGGTAATACCTTAGTGAGGTGCTGCTCAGCTGGAATGTCAGGAGGTGCCAAGAAAAGCATTGCAAGTACAAAAAAAAAAAAAAAAAAAAAAACAGGAAAGAAAGAAAAAGGAGGGTGTGGGGGGAGAAGGGTGAGACTGTGAGTAAGGTTTCCTTTAGACCTGGCCAATAAGGGGCTACCTCTGCAGCCAGAAATACTCAGGCTCTCTCCTTGAAGCTGCACTGGTTCTCTTTGTCCTGGTCTGTGCTTTCCCTCCGAAGGACCAACTGCTGCACAAGTGTCCTGTGTGATGCTGGCTGCACAAAGACCTTCTGTGGAATCAATAAGAAACATCCCAAAAGCATGCAGGGAGGAGAAATATCTTCCAAGCAGATAATAGTCTGCCTCCAGGCTGAAGAACAGTTGCTGGTTTCTAGTGCTGTTGCTCCAAGGAGTAGGGTGTGTTGGAATATTAAATGTTCCAGTATTTCCTTCTCTTCTAGCAGCCTTCCAGTATCCAGAGGGGACAAGGTGAAATGGCTCAGACTCAAGGAGATGTTGGGAAGAAACTCTTCACTGCGTGGGTGATGAGGCCATGGCACAGTGTGGAGTGAGGAACTGAGGGCTCTGCCAGAGCCCAAGGATGGAGGTGGATGCCCCTTCCCAGAGTGATGTGGAGCAGGAACCTAAGATGGGTGCTCAAATTCATCCCCCAAAGCAGACATTTATTGCCTTTGAGAGTGCAGGAGGAGAAGCCAGGCACTCAGGGAACTACCAGAATTGGTGCAGAAAAGAGGAAGAATTAATTCTGTTTCATCCCAACAATAGTCTTCCACTTTGGTGGTTCTGATTTCTGGATGGATTAGTGTAATGGGCAAGATTATTTGAGATGAAAAGCTACAGTTATACTGCAATATTCCTAAAAGGACTATGGCTTCATGGTTCTGGTAATGATGGTCATCAGTTCACCACACCACTTATGCTCAAGAGGGATGCAATTTTTTTGTATGACTTCTGTCATATATCAATGGTAAGCCACTGAATCTTTCAGAAGCATCCAGGGACCTGGTCTGTGCTATGGAAAGTCTTTTACTGCACTTTTAGAATC
The DNA here is from genome assembly GCA_013397915.1 of Daphoenositta chrysoptera. Classification (NCBI taxonomy): domain Eukaryota; kingdom Metazoa; phylum Chordata; class Aves; order Passeriformes; genus Daphoenositta; species Daphoenositta chrysoptera. Next base: position 43,680 of record VZRO01007180.1, read on the forward strand.
AAGCAATTGTGTTACTGGAGTAACATATTTAGCCAAGGCTTGACCCATTTCTACTGATAAGTTCTCATGACCCATTTCTACTGATAAGTTCTCATTACAAAATAAAAGCATGAAAAGGAATTCTTCTCTCTGTATGTGTTTGAACGTCCACATGTAGCTCCATGGTATTAAGGTATCACCTCTCTCTTCTATGCTTTATTGTTGATGACTGGTTAAGAAAAGGAACGAGACAGTCTACACTGGCTTGATAGAAGAATTAAATATTGTTGAAAATATTTAACTGAACTTTCCAAATCCTTCATTGTAACCTCCAGATGGAGAGTAGAAACTGCATAAATTAAATTAATCTGAGATGTAAACAAGTTCTGTGGCGGTCAATCTAGTAATACCAACCCTGGCTTTGACACTCTGTTTTTGTGAGATTGGGCAGTTAGATTTGCCTTTTGATGGCTTTAAAAGCTGTAAAAGGGTAAAAAAAATTAAACGTGCTATGCTTATGATATGGTTGGGAATTTTCAGAGAGTAAGAACAACTGTGCACAAAATATACCTGAATAATATAACTTAATTTTGCATTATACTAATCAGATATAGTTAAACTACATCTAAAAACTTACATTGCTTATGGCTGCTTCAGCCTCATCTTATGTTTTACCCATGCAGCATTTATTTCTTTCAATTTTTTGCCTTTTCATTTTCTAAAATCTGATTTAAAAAAAAAAAGAAAATTGGCAAGTTGTGGTCTAGACATTGATGAGCAGAATCCTACACCTTTTTATGAAAAGAAGTTTAAGACAAGATGACAAAGGAAGTGATAATGGGGTCAGGTCAAGGGGCCCCAGCAAAAAAATCAGAATAGGGACCCTGGTCTGAAGGAAGAGAAGAAAGAATGGTCAAAGGTCCGGAGACAAGAGGAACCAGAAACAAACCAGGGGGAGAAGATGGAAGCTTCTGGTAAAGGCAGAGGGGAGAAATAATGAGTGGATGTCTTTCTTTTTCTTTTCAGTTACCATCAGCATCTGTTACTGATAATTTCTGTGTTTTTGAAGAAGAGCTGGTATAGTGAGTGAGCCAGCCCACCAACATAGCCAGCAAAGGAAAAAGAAGAGAACAGATTTGAAGAAAGGGAAATGCAGGGCGTTTATATCTGATGGTAAAGACTTTCCTCCTTCCCTGCTGCTTGAATAATGCATCCTAATTTGACATGACTATACTGGTCACCAAGTTCATGCTAGGGTTATACAATCACAATCTGATCATTTTTCTTAAGTGCTGCTCAGCACAAAATCCTTTTATGTGGATAAAGGAATGCAGCTATTCTTTTTCTTGTGATTTTTGGCTTGCGTTGATAGAAGTGTCAGCCAAGAATAAAAATACCTTTATAATCTTTAGCCTTTTTCCCTCCAATACTTGTGAGTTGTACTATTATTTCTCCATTGTCCTATCAGCTGACAGAGAGCCTGGCATTTATGCCTCTGTTGGTTTAATAGTACATGGCTTTTGTCCAAGTTTATTGAAGAATGCTCCAGAAAATGAGTGTGGTCTTCAGATTGTGCCTGGCCACATATGAATGACTTTGGCTTTTTATTTTTCCCCTCTCTACTCAGAGGCATGAAGCTGGAACTCAGCCCCCTTTCATTCTCCACCTCTGTGTCACGTGAATTCCATGACTGACAAGATCTGGATTTTCTGGGGCTGTGCAAAATGCCTAAACTTCAGTGACTGCTGTTGTAATAAAGTTAGGAGCACCACTTACCCACCTACCCTTCCTGTTCCAGCTCTGAAGTTGTTTCTGTGGGAAAAGCTGCAAGGGATTTTATTTCTGTGTAGAGTAACCCTTTCTCAGTATTGTATTACTTTTTTCTATTTTTTTGTTTTGTTTTGTTTTTTAATATAATGTGGCCACCACTGTTTCAAGGAAAAACTCACTTCCTCAGAAAGTCCTCGCCAGTCCTTTTTTCCTATAAACCAAGGAAGGTGCAGCCACCATGGTTCAAATGGCACTTGCAAACTCACCTCAGGATTTAAGTGTGCCTGGTTCTGCATTTGTTGTGAGGCTTGAAAGGTGAGTGATGCTGCAGCAAAGAGCCTTGTCAGCGTCACCCTCTTTAGGAATGGAATTGCACTGGCAGAAGAGCTGAGTTCTTATGGCCTATGAGTAATCTAGGCACTCACCACTCTGTAGTTTTAAAAAAGCCAGCACTTTTCAGCTCCTATAGGAGATTTGTCTCCTGCACAATGTTTTGTGGTGAAATACTGGTTGTGATTTAGGTGCTACTCATAGGGCCAATTAGACACAGAAATTTTGTCTCTCTTCCTTGAAAATGTACCACCTGTCTGCATAAGTTCATCCAAAGATCAGAACAAGATTTACATGAATTTTACGTAGGGGGTTAGAAGCTTTCAGAAGAATTTACAGTTATCTGACTGTTGTTTTGCAAAAGAAATAGGTGTATGTTGAGTACCCATACAGCTGTAGAGCTATTGATATAAAAATACAGGATCAGCTTTGTTTTGCTGGGTTTTATACATATGTTGTATTTAAATGTTTGTTGCAGAGATAGCTATTAATTTTCACTGCGTGCTTGCTTGGTGGGGAGCTTTTGGATTTCAAATTTTGCAGCCAGCAGCAAGGCACTGAATAGATTCTCCTTGTCTGACAATAGTGCTGCTCTCTGTACTCACCTCCTTTCCTGTAAAACAGGGAAAATGAGTGTCCTGCATGGAGGGTCCCTGTGCTTCTGCCTGAGGTGGGAATGTCCAAAAAGGGCGGGTTCGCACCTCTGCTGAGCAGGGGGTTTATCACACACTGCAAAGCCAGCACGGGCTGGACTTTGTGTGATGTACAGCCTTGTGCAGCACACACACACTGAACCCACCGTGTCCAGAAAAGTGGCTTTGCTTCATGGACCCAGAGGGAAAAGGGTGAATCCTGAAAAACTGGGGTAACAACACTCATAGCATGTTTAGAGGGTGTCTTCTGCAGATAAACTCAAGAATGTTTGTGAAGCATTCCAACTCTAGGTCAATACATTATTAAAACAAAACAAAACACTCATCAGGAAATGAACAATTTTATATTTAATGCTGGCTTTGAATATACAGCAAATAAAGGCACTGAGCAATTTGTATAATAGGAATTGTAAATAGATTTCCCTGCGCTGAGCCCCACAGAACTTTTGCACTAAATCTGGCACTTACAATCTTTCGAATGTCTGACTTTGTGTCCGTAAGCTTTTCAGGATTTGTTTACAGTGCAATAGATGTTTAAAACTAATGATCCAGTGAAATTAGCCTGGTAGAGCAGGGAAAAAAAAGGTGGTTGGGATTAATGTGCTATGTTGTTTTTGAAAGATTTGGGATATATGGTAATTTATTTAGAAATGCATATATTATAAGATGACCGAAAAATTTTCAGCCTCCAAAAAGAGTTAAACAAGAGAGCAGCCTAAAGCCCCAAATAAAAGTCTGGTTAAGTCTTTTACAATATTTTAGTTTCTAGCATCTAAAATGCCTGAGCCTTTATGATGCCCGTTTTCTTTTTAATGTGTGGTCTGGGACAAGACTGGAAGGGAAAGTCATGCTGTCTGTGAAGCTGAGAATGGCTACTTAGCATCCAAATATGTAATTAGGGAGCTTTTCATGCCTTTTAATAAGTTGTAGTCATTAGTAAATTGCCAGTCTCATACCCCTCAAATGATTCAGAGTCTTTAAACTTGACTGGACTGGCCCAATTCCATTTAGAGCAGATGCTTTTTTGTCTATTTTATTCTTTACCTTTTGTCAGGGGCTTCAGCTGCAAGGAGAAAAAAAAACGGTAGTTGCAAATAAAAGGCAGGACAGTGAAAACACAGCTCCTCTCCTCTGCCAAAACCAGACACACAGATCTCCCTCCTCTGCCTTTCTCCCCACTGGAGAGTGAGGGCTCTGATCCTGTGTCACCCCCACACACTCCTGCCAGGAAAACCAGGATAAATCAGGGATCGTGCCTAAATACTTCTTAACTTGTGTTTGGTGTTTGCCTACACGGACCCTGAGGAAAATTAATGCAAATTAACTAGACGTATGAAAATGGATTAAGATGCATTACAGCTAAACTGCATGATCTCATACAGATGCTGTTTCTCAAAATTACCAAGACTTTAATCTCATCAGGATTAATAGACCTCTACTGTAAATCCAGGCAAACAAAATGAAAATGTGTTGGCTATGAGTTAAAGTGCTTATAAATCAGTAATCACTTTTAAATTAATTTCCTTATTAAAAAACAAGTTGATTAATTGCAAGGTCATTGCAAATGGACTTTAAAATTAAGTTGCTCACATCACATTTGGCTGGCATTTTAAGTTTTAAACTGGGCTATTTATCTGGAACAATTCATTTAACCAGAAAGTCACCAGGTAGGTGCCCACAACCTCTACAAACATGAAAATATTCTCAGTGCTTTAAAAATCCTGGGAAGAACCTTTTGAGTCCTTTAAGTTAATTTTGCTTTGGCTTGTGGTCTACAGTAAAGCTGAGGAGTCACAGAGTTTTTCCTTTTCTGATTTCTGAACCATATATGCTGAAAACCCAACAAGCTGTGCAGCTGTGTCCAAGTTCACCCTTCAGGTACATTTTTTGTTTCTCATGGGATCCTCACAAGCAGATGAAATACTGCCCCAGCACAAAATCCCACCCTTACCTTAAGGAATCTGCAAGAAGTGATTCACTCATCTTTCTGTCTTCTTTTTTTTTTTTTTTTTTTTTTTTTTTTTTTTTTTTTTTTTTTAATTTTTTTTTTTTCTTTTTCCTGTATTCAGATATATGTTTGCACTGAGAAAGTTGGAAGTACTTTAAATTAATGGGCTACCAAGACCTTTAGTCATTCTCTCAGGATGTTCTGGATGGATGAATGGAAGTAATAACCTAACTGTACCATTTTTTAATTTATTCCAGCATTTTTTTTTCCCTGGCTTATCCCAAAAGTGTCAATAAATCACAGGCTATTTTATTTGGGAGATGAGGGAAATAATTAGCTACCATTCTGAAGACAATTGTAAGAGCCATCTTAAAAAAAAATAATGCTCTGCAACCACAAAAGTCTATGAATTTACATGAGCATTGATATAATAAACATAGGATAAAGAAATGCCACGAAGAAAGAGTTCCATGGGACACTAATTCAGCTAATAATGCACATAGGCATTTTTTGGTGTCAAAGACATGAATTATCACTGTATTCCTGTCCAGAGAGCCCAGCTGTGCTATCCGAGGGATGGGTATGATCTCCTAAGTTATCTAGGGCTGCCAGAGATGTGGTTAAACAGGAGGCTGCCACACAGGCAGAATTGAGAAAATAAAGTCTTCTGATACTTGTAACTTCTGCCTGAAACACTGCTATCCTCTTAGGACCTGCAGGATCTCCTCCTTTTCCTTTAAAGAAAGCTGGTTTTAAGGGACTTAACCTGATAACCCTGGGTTTATCCAAAGAAGCTCTAGAGAGTCTGGCTGTCAGAGGCAGATGGGCAGGTCCAAGAGATATGAATTAGCATGGTCCTTTATTTTGTGGAGAATTTTACCCAAAATCTGAAATGGGCATCCCAGTGCTGGATGTTTGTCCTAGGTTACAATATAGATGTATTATAGTATTCTGTTACCACCAGCTGTGGGCCATTAGCTGTTATCTCCTGCTCTGACCCACCCCTGATAACAGACAATGGGCCATCAAGAAACCATTGCATGACTCATGGACTTACCTCATCCTATTGTGAGCTGCTCCACCCAGGAGGGAGGAGCCAAGCATTCCCACCTGGATATAACCTGGCCTTGGAACTGCCTAAGTTAGCCCTGTCTACTGGCTTCCCAGAGGACAAAAGCCACCACTGGACCTTCAGCTGAAGACCAGACCTTCCATAGAATCACTGCTTCAACTGAGCTACTTCATTTGGACTGCTACCACCACCCTAATAGGGTGTCAGGTTGTATCTGACTTTGTCAGTGCTTTTTTTTTCCTTATATTATTTCACTTATTTTTAATTTTTCCTATTGGATTTTATTCTGACTTGCGAGCTCCCACTGGTTTGTTTTCAAACCAATACAGTGTTACAAGTCACAAAATACTCATTCAGCCACTGCAATAATTCAGAAGTCACTTAAACACTTGGGATCCCTGGAGCTGTGTTACTTTCTGCAATAACCCCTGTGGTTTTTCATGTGCTATCTCTCTTTTGGGTGTGCCTAGAGCCCCTCTCCACAGCCCTGCAGCCCCATCTGCGTTGCTGTGGTGAGCCTTCAGTCCACACACTTGCAATTAGGCAACCTTTTGTGATCCTGGTGCAACCCTAAACCAGACAGCTGACATGAATCCCAACTGCCCATAATAGCCTCAGGCCCTCCCAGTCGAGCAGATTAACTGCTATAGATTGCTCATTGTTTTTAATCTTCCACCCCATCTACACCATCCAGTCTTGCAGCTTTCCAGAAGGGGAAAGGAAAAAGAGAATAATTTAAAATCTCCTTTCACATTACTGGAGCCTAAAAACTGCACTGTAACACTACTTCTACCCTTTCTGATTAGTAGCAGTCACGTTTTTATCTTGCAAGGTGTATGACCCATGGTAATTTCAAGAATGACCTAGAGTAAGGCCCAAGCACTTTTCTTTGGTCTGCATCCAGTCCAATTTCTGTCATGTTAAATAAGACGACTAATTCAGGTGGCTGTGGTGGTTTGACCCCCACTGAGTATATCGGAGAAGTTTTCTGAAGATACTGTCCCCAGTGTGCTGCCACTTGGTAGCTGGATTGATGCCTTAGGTGTTAACTTTTCTATTTTGCAAATCCTGTACTGCCTAGTGTGTGACTCCGAAGTTTCTTGTGGCCTGTTAGCTGCTGTTTTCTCATGCTAGTTAGAAATAACAAGCGACTCCAGGTTTGCTCTCCAAGGACACCTAGACTGTCCCAGGCCCCAAATTATGTAAACTAAGGCCTCTGAAGAGGAGGGCAAACTTGGGGTAGTTACATCATTAACTGGGGTTGTAATTGGAGAATCGATCCTGATATGCAAACGGACCAAACTTACAAAAGTGTGAAGAACTTATGACTCGAGGTCTATCTAGGGTGTAGCCTTTTGACTGCCCATGGTGTACCTTGAAGGCCCTTCAAATAAATACCTACCTTTATTCTCTTTTTCTTGTCTAGTCTCTGTGTTTTAGGTGGCCATCTCAGGCATCAGGATCATGCCTTTTTCTTTTTTTGGTTTTTAACTCTCATAGCATGAACATTATTTTGCATTTAAGTCACCTTTGAAAACAATATTGTAGTTGCTGTCACTGATTTCTCTGTGCAGACCTCACTAGAGAGGTGCACAGGCTCCTCCAACCCAGATGACACTTCAATGAAAGGAAATAGATATAAACAGATATAAAACTATGATGACTTTCTAAGATTATTGCTTGTCCTCTCTTGAAAGGGAGGAAGCTCAACAAAGTGCCTGAATCCTAAAATCACATAATGAGGAGATACTAACTCTTTTCTCTGTGTATCAAAGGATGATAAGGGGCAGCTCAGAAAGCCTCATAAAGAAAACTGTCTTCACAAATTGTATTAAACCTCCTTGAACCAGAGCAGGTAAATTGTGTGCTTACACAAAGATGACTTTGTATTTTCAGATCCCAGGAAAATGTGGACACCATATGACAGAACAGGCAGTACAAACATGAGATTGTTGGAGAGCCAGCCCAGAAAGCAGAGTTAGGGGTGGTGCATAGAGCAGTAGTCTATAAATCCCGTATCCCTGACTGGTCTAGTTGTCTCATTCTGCTGGCACTCTGCTATTATTACACATTTAATGATAGCTGCTTGTAAGCTGCTTACCAATCATATCCACACACACCAGCTCAGACATTCCTGACAGCTCCCAATGTATTATTGACAGAAGCAAAATGGATCTTTTCCTGTGGACACGTGTTTTCCTCTTGGCTCCGATCTTCTGCAGCAAGGGAAAGGGGCAGAAATGGTGTTTCAGCTAAAGCCAAGTGAAATGAATTGAAGCTGGGGGCACAAACTGCCATTTCCTACAATCTAGAAGCTTCCAATCAGCACAAAAATTTTGTCTTCTAGTTACTCTTTATGGTTCTTGCTTTGTCTTTGAAAGGGATAATTTTGGAAAACCTGGTGTTTTCAAAAAAAAGGTTTTGATGAGCTCAGGAGCATGAGGTGGGATCAGATCACAGACCACTTTTCAGTCTGTCTTGATTCACCTCTGTCTTTCTCTGTGTTCCAGCAGCTGCAAATTGGTTTAGTTCTTGTGACCCAGTGACATGTGCTGGTCACAAAGTAAGTGCAATAGTGACTCTTAGCTACTGAAAACACAAGATAAATTTCAGACACGTTTTTTTTGTCTCTTGAGCAGAAGGACCCTGCTTCCTCCCATAAAGAAGTTATGGACAAAAGGTTAACAACTTCAGACTTTCAAAAATCAGACTTTTCTTTGCATTTCTTAGAAGCTGCAGGACTGACTTTGGGCTCCTCATTCTGATTTTTTGGCTTTTTTCCCTTAACATTGCTGATCAGTGAAATCTTTCAGTGAATCTTGACCAGGTGCCTTGTGCTCCCTTTGAAATAAAAAATTATTAATGTATACAGTTCATCCCTAACTTGTAGAATATTATATCCTCTCCTCACCTCTCCTCAGTGAGACTTGACACCCTCAGAAGAGGGACTTGCAACCCATCCATGCCAGTCTCAGTGCCTTTCCTTCAGCTTCCTTTGGATGTCATCTTGGCAACTACAAAATGAAAGGAAATGCATGGAAAAGTGGTTGTTTTCATAACCCAACCAAACCCGACAGAAGCTTGAGCAAAGCTGTTTTCCTGCCGTGTATCTGTCTGGCACATATTTGCCCACGAAATTCCTGTCCAGGTGTACGACAATAGAATTGTTAACTGTGTGTGACAGTTTGGGCAATATTGTTCTGTTGGCTTGTTTCCCTTGAGATGATTTCAAACACAATGGACAACTGAGAGAGGGAAACCCAGTGATTGCACCTATGGGCTGGAGAGCAGGGCTCTGCCACTTTGGCAGTTTACAGTAATTCAGTGGTGTTTATGACGATAAGAAAGCAATTTGGTGAAAGTGAGGTAAAGCAGCCAATACAGAGCAAGATAAAACTGCAGTTAATTCAACCATCAGGAAACTGACCACTGAAAAATGTTCCTGATATGTCATTTTGAGTCAGTCCAGGCTGTGATTTTACTCAATCCACTCCTTGTTTAAGTTTCAGTGCTAAAAAGACCATTTGTCAGAGTGTCACTCAAACAAACTATGCAACAGATACAAAGCACCCACAGTACTTTGCTGTGGTGGAGCAGGACACAGAGGCCCTTGCCAGTAAAGTTTTTCTTATACTGTTTTTATTTATCAACCTTTCCAAAAGATAAAGACGTGATGTTGGCGGGAAACAAAATCCAGTAGTCCAATGGTGCTTATCAACTGCTTAGAGCCAGAATTGTATGAGAAGTCAAACTGAAAGTGAGTAAAGACAATAAACAGAATAACAGATGTACTGGCACCTGTTTGCATCTTATTTCAAGTCATTGATAGGCTGGGATATGGCCTGTGCATACACAAATGTGCTTTTGCCCTCACGTTTTAGCCAGACATTCTCTCTGCAAGAAGTAGTGTAACTCTGGCACCTACATTCAACAACAAAAAAAATCACCTCATGAGAATGCTGTACCAGAATCCTGCACACAGGCCTTCTTGCTCTCCCTAATCATCAGCAAATAGGGAATATTGATCTGAAAATTTCCAGTAGATTTAGTCATCAAGCAAATGGTCCCATTTTAGACAAGAAATTGAATAGCACTACAACAAACTGTGCTTTAAAAACATGTATTGAAGACCAAATTCAGGGGGGGGAGGTGGGTTTCCACTTTACAGGTATTCACACTACCACCACTAAAACTATGGCATAAACATTTACCACTGTGGAGAAGTGTTTCAAAACATGGTTCATAACTAACATGAAGACGTGAAGGTTTTGGGAGACAAGGCAGTGTATCAAAAGTGCACTAATAACACAACAGAATCGCCTCTATTTCTCCACCAGCTAAAGACTGAACTGACAGAGAAATAACCCTCTGTTACTGGAACTGGATATTTGATGTTCTGAGAAGAGAGAAAAACCGTGTTATGATGTCAGTTAATTTCTCAGCAGAGAGGAGGAGGACAGCTAATATCTGGGCTGTAAGTCTGTCAAGTTTCTCGAATTTAAATCAAGTAACTCTGGGGCTATTACAGGTAATATGGTTATTAGCAAAGAGGCTTCCTTAAACTGTAGACCAAGAGTGGAATTTTCCCATTGCTTCATAAACACACACAGATCATGAGGTTCCTTCCAATTTGTATCCCTCCTTGTTCAGGAGGAGAAGCTGCTCTGATGGCAAATGGAGAAGGTTCCTTTTTCACTTTTTTAAGGACATACACCTTCTTATACACACTGCTACAAAGCTGCTCAGCAATAGGCTTTGTATTTAAAGTTCCGCTTAATGTTCATGTTCTTCTAGTTTTGCATCTGCATCAAGGAGGGCATCAGGGAAGGTTGGTTTGGGGGTTGTTTTTTTAAAGGCACAGAATGTCACCCAGCTGAACAAGCCATCTCAAAGATGGATGCTGTTTGAAACGTGAAATCAGCCCAGTAGATTCCTAATAAAGAGACCAATTTAGGATGATCTAAGTGAGAGCTGCTGAAGGAATTCAAAACCACAAGCCAAGATTCCTTCTAAAATCCCAGCTCTTGGCATCAGCTGCCCAATAGAAAGCCACCATGTGTTATGATGGGATTCATCTTGCTTAATTTTTGATTTCTAAACATGCAGGAGAACTCTCTCTGCAGCATCATAACACAGATGGGGGGCTAGACAGAACAAACTGCTCTGTGGGAATTCTGTGGGAGCCATGGAAGTGCCCTGAGCTCACTGCTCACATGAGGCAGATGGCTTCAATACTTATTTAGGGTTAGAAACCTCTCTTCACATGACATTTTCAGAGCTGAGTCCTTCCCCTTGAGGTTCAACTGAGCTGCTGGTGCAGTGAATGACAGCTGGAGATGTCTGCGAAATTTAGGGCAAGTCCACACTGAAATCTCTTAATGGTATATTAATATTCTTTAGAGACATGACAGCACTTATCCTGGCAAGAGTCCTATGTAAACAAAAATTCCCTGGCATAAAAAGTGGGGGTTTGTCATTGCTTTTTTTCTGTTTTACTCAGGAAGTGGGTGTAGGTTGTTTGGACACTCCTTCCAAGTAAATGTCTCTTCAGTGCAGGAGAATGGCACCATCGTTGGTGTGGTGGGAAACCCAGGAGCAAGCCTAGAGCAGGGGTTTTGACAAAATTGCAAAAGCAGTCTTCACCTGATATATACTAAATGGCATAAAAATGTCACCACCCTCTCTCATGGACACAAAGAAACACCCAAAATCATTTTAGCATGCAGCCAGGAGCTTGAAACGTGGATGTGGCCAAGCTGCACCAGCCCACTTTTCAGAGACTAGGTCTTGGTTTTGGTCTCAGTATCTCCTTCTCCCTTCTGTGCATGAAGGTGCTTCACTTCACCAAGGGGCTGCAGTGACTCAGTTGTTGTTTTTTACTAAATGTTTGCAAGTATTAAATGCAATATGTGAGAAAGACCTGACACAAGCATGGCTTGGGTCTGCAAGCTGGGTTTGTCTGTGCTCTTCTGTGAAGTGCAAAAACCCTTCGCTATTAGAAATCGCTCGTTATGAATTACTATTTTATTTTATTTATTTTCTAGTATTGTATTTTGTAAAACGGTTCTAGAGTAATGTGGAAAGCACAACCCCTCCATGTTCTCTGCTTCTCCTTCGTCCTGGCACATCAAAGCAGCAGCCACGGGGAGACATCTGTCACTAGTTAATGTCATGGTTGTGGGAGGTAGAACCTCCTCTTCTGTTTGGGCCAATGTGGGCAGCCCTTTGATGGATGTGTTCAGCCTTCATCCAGTTTGATCACCCCGTGCAGCCCCTTGTTTAGATCTGCGTGTGAACAAGAATGTCCTGACCTGAGATCCTTTTTAATACAGCAGGGATCCGTGATAGAAACCATCAAAGGAAACCTTTGATCTTTTGACTATCTCTTAGTCATCTGCTGCACAATGCAAATAATAATGAAAACAAAGCTAAGGAGCAGAGCAGCTACATTAAAGAATCAGGCTTGTTGCCGGCAATGAAGCTAATCACTGAGGTTTTATCCTAGCCTCAGATTCAAAGAGAAAGAGGGGGAAGGGAAGAGAAAAAAGGGGAGGGGAAAAAAGCTGTGCTCAGCAGTAAAACCTCTATTACACTGAAATATTCCAGGAACACCATTTATTTTATGTCAGAGCAGTTAATGAGAGACACAAACATGCAGCCACTCTTTACAGTAGAATTTAATAAATTATCCTTATTCCAGTGTCCTTTTCTTGGTCTAACTTGCACAGAAATATGTATCAATGTACATCATAATTTAAGTATCACTCAGTTAATCAAACTAAATGAGTACTCCTGGAGTCTTCACTGCCTTTACTCTTTTTTGCCCTCCCCTTCCTCCCCCCTCCACCCACCCACCCAACAGACCCTGGGGATGGAAAGCATCTTGATTCAGAAAGTGAATATACCACTCTAGGAAAACAGTAGCTTAAAAATGTGAATCTCTTTGCTGTAATCTCATTTGGTTTTGTTGCATTTTCTGAGACCCTTAAAACCTCAAGCAAATGTGTGTGAGAGTTGGGGCCTGAAGAGGTTCATGTGTGTCCACACACACATCTGTGTTTTTCTGCCTGCTTGTGATTTTGGGAACATACTGAGGGATTCTTTCAAGCTCTAATGCCAGGCATGTCTGTTTACATATTTTCCTTCTCTCATGTTCCTCTTGCACATAATTATTTAGGTGAAATTTTGATCTGACAAAAAAGCCTTGGTGTTTTAAATCATTTATTAAGTGAACAGAAACAGACAGAAACACCAGCAGTTTTCCCCTTCTATCTGTGTTATCGGTACCTCTGAGCTCTGCTCAAGATGTCAAACTCTCTCAGAGGCTGAAAATGTTGTACAATTTCTGAAGCCCATCTGCACGGCCAAAATGGGTCACTCTTAGCCTAGATAACTAAACTGGCCCAGTAGGCCAAAGAAATAAGGTACAGCTGTCAGGCAAAAAAATCTCTGTCACCTCTGTGATGATTAACTCAGATACCTGATCCCTTGTAAGAGGGGAGATTTCTTGGGTAAAGAGGCCAAATTAGTTCAGAATATCGACTTCAATGGACAGATGAGTTGAAGTCACAATCTTAATTTCAGTTATTCTGAGCTGGAGAGTTCCAAGGATAAACTGTGATCTGGGGCCACAAACACTTTTAAGGTTGACACAAAGAAACTTTCAAGAGAGGCCAAAAGTAGAGTGGAGCAGACAGGTTTGCTTTGGGGAAAGAAACCAATTTTTGGGAGGTAAAATTGCTGCAGGTCATAGCAAAAAGTGAAAACTTCTGAATAGAAATTTAAGAACAACCTCTAAGAACAGAGATAGCAAATGATGCAGCAGCAAACAAACAGGAAAACAAGCTGGCCAAAAAGCTTGCCTGGGTTTTTCAAAGGTTTCTCTCTCCATCTTAACAAACCAAACGTCCTCCATTAAAACCCTAACCCACAAGAAAACGTATTGTCACCCCTGATCTGAACTGACAGATGTTGTCTGGTTTCTGTAGAGAAACTCTTATGCCAGGGTGTGACTCCAGCAAGTTGTTTCCTCACTGGAGTTTCACATCAGGCAGCAGTGCTACCCCAAACTGACCTCCCAGAAGAACTCCTCTGAGCAAATCTGACCATCTTTCAGCCAGAGGGAGGATCCCTGGAGAAGGGGAGCTATGGAGGAGAAGGAAGATGTGGGAGAAAAAGACTGTTAAAAATATCCAGGGCTGTATCACGCTCAGGAAGTGGCGCATCAGAGAGGAAGGCAAACGGAGCTGTTAGAAAAGGAGCTCTAAATGCTGGATTTATAAAACCTTTCCTGACACTCCAAATAAAACAGTGAGGGACACTACCTATGATTTTCTGCTAAGATATTCAGCACAGTACAAATAACAGGCAAGTGGGCACTCAGAAAAGGTATTTGGCCACTGTTGCTCCATACTAGCATCAAAACACATCAGCCTTTTTACCTGCTGATTCTTCCCAGACTAGTCCTGGGGCAGGGTTAGAAACTACCATGAAAAAATAGCCTTGGTAGATGCCATTTTAAAAAGGGGTCTCCTTTAAATTATTGTTTCCTTTCTTAGAGGGTACGAGGGAGACTTTACATGACAGAGAAATTACTCTTGGATTTGCTGGATTTGTTGGTGCCACTCTGTTAGAAGGGACACAGCAAATTTACTTGAGAGCTGGATGGACCTGGGCAGACACTCAAAGTGGAGGTGCTTTGAGTTTTTATGGTGGCGCATCTACAAAAGCCAGAGCGGTCCAGAGGGGTTGACAACACCATCATTTTTCTTAACTGTAGCTGAGTTGAGAGACCTTCAAAAGACTTACTGTTGTACCAGTGCTGCACCCTCAGACTGTATCCAGTGGGCTTTAGGTTGGTTTTATTTTTATATAGGATCACCTTCCTGATTTTGTTTTCCTGTCTTTTTTTAGCACTGGAGTTTTTCAGTCGTTATTGGCAAGGGAGTGGAAATTTTTCTTAAATATGTCATCGGTGGTATTTGAAAGGAAAAAATAAAGATATTTTAAAAGTCCTGCCTGAATAACAAAGAATTTTCTTTTTCTTTGTTTTTATTAACATCCATGAGCTTTTTGTTGTCTCTTGTTCCTTTCTTTCTGGACTTAAACTAAGAGGGGTTTTTTGTGTTTACTCTTACTAGGTTTTGTGCCACTTTAATTTCTGTGTGTGTTTTTAGCAAACCACCATCTGCACAATTAATGGAAAATCCCATTTTACAGAGGTTTTTAAAGTTATTGTTTCAATTGTGTTACAACACAAAGATAGCCCCTGTCCCAGAGAGCTTCCAGTGTGAGATTTAAACAAAATGCAGCTTCTAGCTAAACAGACTCTGAATCCTTCACACAAATAAAACATTGCCTGTCAGAAATAATATATAGAACTCTTTAATATGAAAAATTGCAAATCTTCAACTGACCACATATCCTGCAGGAGTAATTATGTCATTTCAGAAGAAAATTAAACAGCCATGTTTTGTCAAATATAAGACATTTCACACACTATCAATTTTGCAGATATAAATACCTAGGGGCATACACAAACCCTGTGATCACCAATGGCAAATTGCCAAGTGAGGACAGATTCATTAAACATTAGAAGTATCAGGCACCCACCCAAACCCATAAATTAAAATTTTGAGCCCTCAATGTTATGCCACTGCGTACAAGTTAAATATGATTGGAGACATTTTTATGCAGCCTAATTAGAACTGGATGGAAATCCCAGTTAAAGTATGATGTAGCTCTTCCTCAGCGTAGTTTTCTTGGCAGAATCCAGCCTTAAGAGTCGTATTCCTTTCTGCAACTTGCTGCAGAAAAGAAGCTGGCGGTAAATCGGATCCAGAAGACATTGGGAAGCTGCTGGAACTGGATGGTTAAACCAGCCTGGTTTGTTTAGGTGGGACCGCCAGTAAACCTTTGTGATCTGCAGGCAGAAAGAGTGAGTCCTTAATTAATATTCTCAATAGCAGTGACTAATCTGCTTTGAAACCAGCTGCTGTCACCAGATGAAACTGTCAGCAGGCTTCTGCAGCTCCTGTATGAGCAGCCAGTCTCTGTTTCCAGTTTTTAAGAGCAATGTACATCTCAGCAACCAGATACAATTAAAACTGGAGTTTAAACAGCACTGCAAGCCCAAGCCTCCTTTCCTCATCTTGTCACCCAGCTACACCCACCCACAGCAGTGGCCAGGGCAGACCTTTGTGCACTGGACATGGCAAAGGGAACAGCCTGAGACAGGAGCTGCTGAATTTGCCAGCCAAGCAAAGTTCATGCAGTTTGGTCTGTAGTCGTGGGTAGACTGGGGAGTTGAAGATGAAAAGCCATAATGGGCTCTTGCTCTCTTGCAGAGGGAGAGATGCTCTTTCCCCTCGACTGAGCTCGTATTCGGCATTCCGTCCAGCTCCAGGTTTCTTGCTCACCCTCAGCTGGCACTTTGCTGGATGCCATTGCACAAGGAGCTTGCAAAGGGTGGATCTCAGTTGTGGCCTTTTCTGCCTTTTAATGGGGAAATTGGTGTAACTGTCAAAGATTCCCTACTTCTGTGTCAAATCACTCCCTAGCTTTAAAATTACAGAAATATACACATTTTTCTTTCTGTTTTTTAATAAAATTTGATCCAAATGTTACCTTCTGGCCAAAGGATCTCAGTATACTAAACTTCAGGCATTAAAAAAAAAAAAATTGGTCTCCATACCTTTGAAATGTTAAGATTGAAATATTTTGAAATATAAGACAGAATATTCTTCATAATATTTCTTTCCACAAGAAGGCTTCCTCTTTTTTGTAGCTAAGAGGTAACTATGCAGTTCTGCAAACCAGAGCACAGGCAGTGATGGGGATAAAGGGAGACCAAAGAGATCTGTCAGGATTCAGTTGTGGAGAGCTGATTTCCTTCTCCCCAAATCCCAGCTATTCCCAGAGGAAAGTTCCTAGTCCAGACCAGAGCTGATGAAGGAGCTAAATTCAGTGCTAGTACAGGTGGGAAGCTGGACAACAGCAGGACCAAGAATGACCACCTGGCAGCTTTTGCATCAGTGCTGGGACTAAATCCAGGGGCCTCCCTGGGCTCTTTTTCCCCTTTCCTGATAAACCTGAACTTAACAGAGCAGCTATTAGGTTTCAATAGTTTTTTATAAGTTACAAATGGTCTGAGCAATCCAGCGATGAGTGAAGTGCTTTTTTGGTCAAGTCACAGAAGAAAATGACAGTTATAAATTAATGAAATTGCAGCAATTATGTTTTTCACCCTGATCACCTTTCCAGAGATAATGATGAAAGGCTCTGGAGGTAGAGAACACGGGATGAATAATTGATTGTAAAGCATATTTAGAAGTAGGAAACAGCAACAAAAAAATCTCCACTAACTGTGGCAAAGATCCTGCAGGGAATGCTGATTGTGGATCATTTCTGTGAAGAGCTGGATATTTGTGCCTTTCATGGTAAATTAAGGTTGGGTTACTTGGCATTAGCTCTGTTTGAAGTTCAAACAAAAGATAAAGGTCCCTTCAAAATTAACACAAGGAATTTTTTTCCCATGTTTTGTTGTTTTTTTTTTTTTAATCAAATTAATAGTGCTCATGTACTCCAATTTGCCCTGCAGCTAAGATTCATGAGTCTGTATACGCATAAATAAGAGATACAGGCTGTCAGAATTTACCACAAAAATTAAAACAGGAAGGCAGATGGCAGTCTGATATTCCATTTGCATTTCACTTAATCGGCTACTCTTATCAGAAATGCTGCTTAGGGAATCAGTGGTTCTTTTCTGTCCTTTGCAAACTGGAGACACACTGGCTGCTTTTTTGTAAATGTCCTGCTGGCTGACACACAGGCAATACCTGTCTATATGTGAGAAAAGTGAAAGAAAGTAAGGTTACCTAAAACCATTTTGCATATATTGGCTGGGTTTAACAGAAAAGCTTTGCCTCAAGATAGTCTGGAGCGTTAATTTTCCTCATTGAACTATTGTAAAGAAAAAAATATTAGTGAAGTCACCCTGGTATAGGGAGAGGAAAGGAAAGGAAAGGAAAGGAAAGGAAAGGAAAGGAAAGGAAAGGAAAGGAAAGGAAAGGAAAGGAAAGGAAAGGAAAGGAAAGGAAAGGAAAGGAGGAAGAAAAAGAAAGAAAAAGAAAGGAAAGAAAGAAGGAAGGAAAGAACAATGACTGGCAGGCTGGACACTGTCACAGCAGGTTTGTGGAGTTAATTTACCTATGTTTTTGGGCATGTATTTTAATAAGATTTAATGAGCTGCTGAAAAGAGGACTGCTGCTTTTTTTTTGGCTGATGGCAGTAAGATGAAAACAAGAGGCTTTTTAGAATGACGTTAACTTGCACTTTAAAAGTTAATAGAGCTCCTATGAATCTGTGTTGGCAGCACCTGAAGAAGCAGGTGGAAATTCCACTGAAATAAATGGCAAACCAGGGGAAGAACAAAATAATAAAGTCTTATTTGGAAGATCTGGATACAGCATCAGTCCTTCTGGCAAAATGTTTTTCAAAAGCAGTAGAAGTCCTGTCTGCAATGAAAGGTAAAAAAAAGGAAAGTCTGGGACTAGTAAAATCTTCCTCTTTATTTCTCCTAGCATTCATAAACCTTTAGATAAGGGGTCAGGTGATGTCCTTGGTATAGTAGTTTGGGGTATGGAGGAAGCAAGAGGAGAATAGAGGGTATGTTCAAAGGTTTTAGAGAAACGGCCTATAAAGGAAAGTGACTCATCTCTGGTAATTTAGTCTGAAAAAGGAAGACTGAAGGAGGAGCATGATGCCACAAGTACATAAAAGACAGCTAAAAGGAGGGAATGGGTGCTCCATGCTGCATTTGCATGGTAGATAAGATAAACTGGAGCAAGAAATGTGCAGTTAAAGTACTCCTCACTTTCTAAAGGCAAAGAAAAATGAAGACCTGGATTAGATTACCTGACGAGTTGTAGAGACCTTTAAGGATAGGCTTGGAAAGCATGTACCAGGAAGGACAGGGCTGCAGGAGACCTGCCTTGGGCAAAGGATGAGCTGGATGACCGACCAGCTCCATGGTCCTGCCAGGGTTATGTTCCCTGATGCCCAGCCCCCTGCCAACAGCCTGGGGGGGCTACAGCAAAGCCCCTCCAGCCCCACAGAGACGTACCTGACAGGAGGAGCTGTGTCACCAGGCAGGCTCTGGTTTCTGTGAGCTGGTAGGAACTGGACAGGAGTCAGCCTAAAACACAAAAAAAGAGGCTGAAAGTAGAAAAATTCAGCTGACTGTCCATAGGGTGAGGTGCCAGATCTATATGTCGGGCAAAGCTTTGCTCTGTCTCTGTCAGACTGCCTTATCTTCATCTTTCAGTTGCTCTCCTTGCCTCTTCTATCCCTTAGGATAAATTCATTTTGACTGTTTTTGTGGACAAATAAAGATCAGTGTCTTGCGGTTTTCATAATGAGTTGCTTTGTGTTATGCCTTTGTCTGCACATCACAAATTCCAGTAGATAAGAAAACTGAATAAATATTTCATGTACAAAAAAAATACCACAGAAAAGAGCTAATTAGCTGGATTGATATAAGTTGTTCTGTGACCTGTGAAAGTATGTTAGTCATAATGCTGTTCTTTATAAACACCGTGCAAACTCATTCAGACATGCTGGCAAGCTAGGGGAAGGCAATGTGAATAGCAAGGAGCACGAAAGATATTACAAAAAGAAAAGTCAGAAGAAAGATTTTTTTCTCTTAAAGCTGTCTCTATCTAAATGGATTCTCCCAAAAGCTGCTGACAGCATTATAACCAGGGTGGGTGAGTAGCCTCCCGGAGTTATGAAACTGGAGTGGTGTGATTTGCTCTGCAGAGGGTGGAGTAAGAATGAGGGCAAGGCTTGAGGTGTAGTTTTCAAATGGTGCACTTGAGGTCATGGACTGACTGGCTCCAGTCAGATTATTGCCCTTCTGTCTGCAGACAAGCCTCTTAATGGTACACCCCACATTTAGAAAGTGCACAGAGGATAAACAGTCCATCCACAGTATGATGAAGACTCAGCCACCCTCCTTAGCAGAGAGGACTCAGCAGTTTGGTCTCGGAATATAATTCTTTATTGAAATCATAAAAATGAGGACTTTTCTGTAAGTGAAAGGGGAAGAGTTTTCAGAGTAATATGTAGTATTACAAGAGTAATGTTTTCAGAGCAGAGGGGTGTGTAAATGTTCCCTGCAGAACATCTGTGTGAATGTGCCTGCCTGTTTGTATATTTTCCCTTTCATTTAGCAACCAGCAAAGTCAGGCCGTGCACAACGTTTCCATCCTGGAAATCTCCTTTTAAGGCCAGGCAATCTGCCCTCCTGGGAAGGGAGCTCTCGAGGCAGAGCAGTGGGCAGGGACAAATTGCACTCCCATGGAAGGCATGGTGGCTTTGCCTCTCTGTGACACCCACTGTCACCAGCCTCCCATGGGGAACCGTTCCTTTGAGAAGCAACAGTGTCCCATACTTGAAGGAAGCAAAATAACCATCATGTTTGCTATCTCAAGCAATGAGATCCCAGTAATGAGAATGATCCTGTCCATTTTTTCAGAAGTGTATCTCTGGGTCCAGCAGAGTTGGACTCACTTTCTCCTCTAGTTTGAGAGATTCCATAAGTGCAGTGGGCTAATTGCAACGACAAGACTCCTTCGACCTTCTTCACTGCTGCATGATATCCTCAACTTCTCATTTCTACAAAAAAAACATTGTTTTACTGTGCATTTTAAAGTAGTTTAAGTGAATTGGTGATGTCTTGAGATTGTAATGGATCAGAAGTCCTGCGTTTGTTGTCAGAGTGACTGATGGGGAAACATCATGTGCCCATAGTAAATGTGGTTTACGGATATCATCTTCTTTAAAACGTTTGCACATGCATGTATACAAGTGCACACAGAAAAAACTCTGTAAAACTTTCAGACTGGTGCCTCCCATGTGTGATTCAGTAAAACCTGGATCTTAGCCTGAAGTTGCTTTCCTGGGATGCTACTGAAATCACCTCAAATCTGGAATTCAGAGTTACAAGGGACACAGATTCAATGTAGACAAGAAATTTTAGAGCAATTCCGGGCTCTGATTTTTAAATCCATTTTACAGCTCTGAGCAGTAGACTCTTATTAAATTTTTTCAGGGAAGACACACCTTAGGGTTCTTGGCAAATCCTGGCTGAGGGAGCAAGTGCATTAACCTGCAGAAGGCTGTAAACTGTGCCTTGGCCCTGTGACATGTTTTATTTCCTTTTGAATTTCCTCCATCCCTGTATTCCTATAATTTCACCCTGTCTTTTGAGCACGTGCAAAGAAAATCCAGAAAAACAAACACAAACCTTAAAACACGGCCTCGCTCCAAGAAAAGCAGTGATTAGGCTTTGAGGGGCAGTAGGTTCCGGAGGGCAGTGTTTTGTTTTGAATCTAATTTGATATTCACATTCACCAGCACTCAGAGTTTCCCCCAAAATAGACCTTCAGGGGAAGCACTAGTCAGCATTCCCCTGATTCAGGGAAGGGCTTACCTTAATGCACAGAACAGTGTTCTACTCACCACTGCCTCTGGATAGTGTCATGTTTGAGAAGATACCTCACATCATTCCTTGTCCATTAAAGAGTTTTATTCAAATGAAAGTGAAGCCCAAAAAGCACCTAATTAATAACAGTAATTAACTAATGAATACAAATTATTACAAAATGATGCAATAAATAGATTTAATTATGGTCACGGTTAAATACAATGTCAGCACATTTATGTGGATGGAACATGGCCAGCACACAAGAGCTTTGAAATCACAAATTCCAGAACAAAAATTTTCACACTGCTTACTTCAGATGCCTTTTTGGGAGTAACCCAAGCTCAAGATGAAGTAGTGCAGAGCACTTTTTTTGCAGAACAAAGATGCCCTGGACTTTTTAAGCCGGGTACAAGCACAGTATCCTGAATTTCCCATTCCAAAATGAGGGGTCACCAGTTCCTCTCTGGGAATCTCAGTCTACTGGACTGTGAGTGTGTGTTGGTTTTTTTAAACAGACATGGACATGTTGAGAGTTGTCTTTTTAAGTCTGTAAGACACATCCATCCCATTTTAAGCAGCTGCAAAGTTGCAAAGAATGAGTGCCTGTGTTTGGTAGGTTAAAAACTGCCTGTGGTTAATTCATGCCTCAGAGCTGAAAGCTCTAAAAGTGCTGGGTGGATCATTATGGTTTTTCAAAATTAAGGTGTTTAATTCCCCATAGTTTCTCCTTCTTTGTGTGTCATCATTTTCAAAGCTCTTATGGCAGGCTTAAATTTAAAGTCCTTGTGGCTTTGTTGGGGCACCACCTTTACCCTATGTGGTCACAATTTTGTGCTTCCTGTCTCAAAAAAGTGCCAAGATGGGTGGGGAACTTCTCGGTGAGGTAACCAGGGATGGGCAAAATAGCATCACGTATCATTTATTTTCTAATTTCGGGGCAAGTACATCAGCAGGAAGTGTGCTTAGGTAGGTCACTTCATTCAGAAAGAATGGGCCAGAGTTGAGGGAAGACAGATGGGTTTCATGGTCCCAGGGCTGGGGGAAGTCAGGGATATATGAGTGTATGAGTATAGTGAGAGAGAGATAGAATACCGATTATTTCCTGGGAAATTTAATTGCACTGCCTGACCTGTAATCATATTTACAGGCCACCAACATTTCCTAACCCCAGTGTCTAAAGTTAGCTTTCTAATTTTACATCAAGGTTGCTAAAGGAAGAAGGCCTGGGCTTTTAAAACACCAGCAGGAAGTTCTGCCTGGTCAGCCCTTCAGGAAAGCAAGCCATTTCTACAGGCAGACAGCTCTGATTATTTAGTTTAGGAAACCAGCTTTTTGAAGAGTCTCTGGCTCACCTGTAGACAGTTTGTTAGTGCACAGAACACATTTCTGTGGTTCTAGCCCTGAAAAGCAGTTTCCTAGTAAAGGATTAAGGAGACAACTGTGCTGTGAAGCTGCAAACCAATATTGACTGCAATGATCAGAGGACTTCTTTCACAGCACTGAACAGTTTCTTCTTAAACTGCAAAATACGCTTTTTGCAATGGTTGTGTGCTTCCTTAAATGTTGTATTTCACGGAGTGAGAGTCTCAAAGGTATCTGTAAAAAGACTTTTTTCCTTTGAGTTTCTTTGGGGTATCATCTCTTCGTGTTTCATTTAGAAATGCCGGGATCTTCCGGCATGATCAGCATGTGTTTGCTCACACAGCCTCTGCAAGAGCAGGATTGGCATTGTGAAGCTGTTTAACTGCTAAGAGGGAATATAGACTTCTCCTCTAAATTGATCTCTCTTTAAATATCCATTTTTTGTGCAGTTTTGGGTTTGTTTTGGCTGGGGGGTTTTGTGGTTTGGTTGTTTGATTGTTTTTTACAGGATTTTTTAAATAAGCAAAGAAAAAATGTCATTAGAAAGGGCCTGTGTTCTAAAATGGTCCCTTACACTGTTCTAAGGCCGATGGTTTTCCAGTTGTTGCGTAGGACAGGAGAGTCATGTCTCCCTTTTAAAGGAATAGATATGATGTGTTTTTGCAGTGCTCTGAGGGATGAAAGCCTGAAAAGGGATTTGTATTATTGCTTCTTTTGTAAAGCAAAGCTCTGCCTTCGTCAGTCATGCAAAACTATGTGAGGAAAGAGGTTTTCACACATCAGGTTCTGTCCACAGTACAAATTAACTAAATGAAAAACAGAAGGAAGAAACACAGTATTTTCTTTCTAGATACAATTACCTCATTAACTTGAGTTCAACTCAGGAAAGCACATTATTAATAAAACCTTGCCATGAATACCAAGCAGATGTCCTAATCTGATACAACTGTAACCTGGAGAGAGTGGTTGCACTGAAGTGATGTAGTGGTAAATAAGGTAAGAGGTAGAATAAAATATACAGCAGACAAGAGGCAAGTCCAGTGGACCAGGCTTATAGATCCCAAATATAAAATCCTAATCTCATTATTGATAAAACCATATTATTCTCCTCCCTGGATCTCTCTCTTGGTTTTCTCTTGTGTTCTGTGGCAAGTCCCTTTTTATTGGACTTTTTGGCCACTGCCAAAGGTCTCTTCAAATTCAGAGGTGGAAAAAAACCCAGACTGTAAATCTTTTTAATATTCACTTTTAGATTGAGAGGAAGCTAATGTTTAATAAAAACTGCTTCTGGATGATGCTTATTTCTCTTAAGAGCTCCACAGATCCCAGCCCATCTAATAAAAATACAATGAACACCTTTCAAACTGCTAAATGAAGCTCAAGCTATGTTGAAAGAAATTAAAAACTCCAGTATCAAGTTTTTAAAAGCAGTCAAGTGTTTTGGGCACATTTATTTTTAGTGGTTCAGCTCAAGACTTCCTATATGCACCTGATTTTCAGCACCTACCAGACCCCATCCCCACTCCCAGAAAATGACCAAACACAACACAGATCTCTTTTTAAAATCAAGTACACAGGTGTCTCAATTACTTTGGAAGCTCAGACCGTAGTTACCAGCATTTTATTTTATTTGTTTCTGCTCTTTGCCTGTCTACTTAGACTGCAAGGCTTTGAAGAAAACATCAGGTTGTACTTTTTGCTTTACACAGTTCCCTGCACAATGTTAATTAATAAACAAAGCATGCAGACAAAGGAATTAATTCCATTTAAAACATGCAGAATATTTGAGAGTCAAAATATTTTTAATGGGGTTACGGAGGAGTGTGTTTACAATGCATGTGGGTCAGCTGCAAAATAAGAAAACAAGGGCCATATTTAGATTCATTTTGTGGCTCTGATCCATGCTCCTTTAATTAAAGCTCCTTCCCTCCCCAGCCATCTCTTACATGAGGAGGAGACAGGACAACCTGTACAATTACATAATAGCAAAATCCAGAGGGAGTTTGGGAGACAGAGGGAGGAATAAACAGACACAAATGTCAGCTTCTGCCAAGAAAGCACCTGGAACAAATGTATTTCTATATTATTGTGCACTAAGTGAGTTCACCTGAACAATTGCCTGGAATTTAGTAGTGGCATTTCCTGAGTAACAGGTTTGAAATGAGCTTAATCACAACCAAGTGGTACTTTGCTAATTTTGAAAAGACAGACAATTATCAGACACTTCCGTGGGCTGCTGAAGGGGTGTGGGTTTAGAGGGGCTTGGGGTTTCTTTCACTTCAGAAAAGAGTGAGGGAAGGCTCGTAAACCAGACGTTTCTTCTCAGATTACAGAGGTTTCTTCTCAGATTACAGCAACCTCCGTGGTGTCCATGCCCAGAGTGGGGCTGGCCTGTCCCAGCACCGAGTGATGTGTCTGATCTACAGCCTTGCTGTGCCTGTTGTTTGCACAGCAGGGCTCTAGCTGGCCTCAGGCAGGCCCAGGCTTGCTGAATATCTGCAGCAGTGACCACGAGAGGGGCTCACGGTGTTCTCTGTGCCAAAAGAAAACCCTTCTATAAAACACTTGGGCTCTGCTATCCCAACATAGTCCAGCACCTGAGGCTTTCGCCAGCCTGGATTGCAGGTGCTATGTGGAAATCTCCAGTGGGTGCTGCAATAAATGGCAGAGACATTGAATGGAGCAGCAAATGCAGGGTAACTACTGCAGCTCAACCTCCCTATTTCAGAGCAGTTTGTTGTTTGCAAGTTACAGCCTGAAAGTAGGAAATACACAAACAAGCAGGGAAAAAAATCAACAGAGCATCTACAAGCAAGGCAGACTGGTTTTCTTTCTTCTCTACATCACTGCCCCTCCAAAGTATCTCTGAAGAGAAGGACATTCCAGCTGCTCACTGCTCATGTTGATATACAGAGCTACCATTCCAAGCACTGGAAACCTGTAAATTGTATGGCATTTTTATATGGTCTCTGCTTATCTTTTAAGCTGCAGCCAGACTTTCAGAAGTTACCCAAGAGCTGCCCTCTCCAGCTTGCTGTCAGCATTTTGCAGTGAGCATTTGCTCAAGTGCTCACACTGGAGTTGCACTGTCTCAAAAAATTCAGTTTTCGTGGTTGGTTAGTGGTGGTCTGGGAAGTGTGGCTGGTGCTGGGTCTGTGTCCAGCGCTCTAACTGGAGGTAGCCTTGAAATTCAGAAGCAGGCTTTTCCCAGGCCAAACCTTTTTATGGACACTTGTTTTATCTTGTCAGTGCTTGTCCACATGGTATGCTATTTATGAAGTATTAAGATAAAATCAAGCCTATAAACATATATTCCATTTGTGGGAGTGGTTTATTTTCCATGAATACATTCACACAGGCAATCTGGCTAAAGACATCCAGTTGTACACAACTAGTCAGTGTAAAGCAACAGCTTTATTTCATAACTTGCGAGGCAAACAGCTGAGTAATTATCAGCTTTGAGGGGGAAAAAGATATCTACCTTTTTTCTACAATATAACTAATATTCTTTCCTTTTTTTTTTTTTCTTGCTCCAGGTTAGAAATTATTGCCCAGACTTTTAAATCTCTATGTTGTCCCATTTTGAGGAACATAAGCCATTTATTTAACTACAGGATATCCTTAAGGGAACAGGAATCATCCAGACTTTTTAGTACAGACCAGACTTTATTCATACAGATTGAAACTGACCAGTTACTGGACAGAAGAAAAGGGAAAAATAGAAATGGGTTCTTGTTGCCTCTGAATAAAAGGCACATAGTTAAATATGGAATTAGGAGACTGTCTATAGTAACCTACTTTTATGGGGGGAAAGTGTCTAAATTTTTGCAGGTGTGGATCTCCTTGAAGAATTTAGACATCATTAGAAGTGACTGATTTATTCATATGAATTGTTATTATAAGTTTCTTATCGACTTGTTGATGTTATTGGTTGCCTGAAGTTCATATTCATCCATACAGACTGATTTTTTCTAGGAAGGAAAAGGAGTTTATCTCTAAGATAAGAGAGGGAAAGAGAGTTTACTGTTTTCTTTGTGATGAATTAGTTGAATTATGCTCTGAAGGGACATGGGAAGGGTAGTTCTAGGTCAGATCAAAGGTTCAAATAGGCCACTGACCTGTCCCCACACAGGGCCCAGTAGCAGATGCCTGGAGGAGTCAGTCAGTGCGTGGCAAACAGGC
Source organism: Daphoenositta chrysoptera (assembly GCA_013397915.1). Lineage (NCBI taxonomy): Eukaryota > Metazoa > Chordata > Aves > Passeriformes > Daphoenositta > Daphoenositta chrysoptera. The sequence goes on from VZRO01007180.1 coordinate 70,463, forward strand.
AGTGAAATTCCCCACAGCATTTTCCCAGCCTGCAGCTATATGTCCCAGGGAATTTCCCAAGAAAGACAAGCTTTTAGAAGCAAAGCTCTTCCTGGAGCTTGCTTCCATGTCTTTGTCAAATCACCTTTTGAACCTGTGCTAAATTTTGGCATCAAGACTGACAATGAGTCCCACTGTGGGTGTCACCTGGAGTGCTCTTTCTGTGCTGCAAACAGACCATTCCAGTTCATTTCATAATTTCATTTCATTTCATTATTTTGTTTCATTTCATGCCCTCTTGCCTTTGCATGGAGGGAGGCAGTGCCCGACCCTTCTCAAAGGCAGGGGGTTGATGGGGAACCTATCCCAAACCTGCCAATTCTTGCTCAACCCTTCAAACATCATTATGTTCTATGAAAGAAGGAGTCCCCCCAAACAGATCTGTGTTTTCAAAGATAGCAATGACTCCCACTTAGGTCTGAGGTGCTCTTCATGGGGAGGCAGATCTGGGGTATGAATCCAGCCAGAAAGGGCCTTGACTTGACAGCTTGGGCCAACCAAAGGGCTTGGAACATGTAATTCCTTACAGGAATCTGGTCATCAGTTTTCTACACCTCTTCTGAAGACAACTGTAAATGCCCTGGCAGAAATCCTTACCTTTCTTCTGTAAGGACAAGATCTCCCTGCCCTGTTCTCTGCTGTAGTGCTCAGCCTCCCTGGTGCCTGTGATCTGTGCATGTGTTACTCTGCGGCATTTTAAGACGATGTAATTTGAAAACAGGATATCGTGTGAGCCTTGCCTAAGTACTACTCATGCTTTTATTAACCCAGATGATCCATGAAAGCACCAATTTTTGATAAGAAAGTGGTGTCCAGGAGTTCCCACACAGGCTGTAGTAGTAACAAAAAGTTGGATTTTCATAAAAGGCACCCTCAACCCAGCTGTGTGAGGTGACCAGAGTGTCAGAGGTTGTCTCTACTCTTTCCAGTCCTCCATCTCCATCTAAAGACAAAACCTGGGAGGTACAGGGCACCTCTGGAAACCCAGCTGGTTTCAGTTCCTTGATGGAGGTTCAGCTCTTGCATAGCCCATGGTTTTAACTGCGGAGCAGGTTTGGGAAAATGGCAGTTTGAGCTCCTGAAGTTTCTACTAAAATAATGAGAGCTAAATATCCATAAAAATCCATGTTTGTATCTAAAGTCTTAAAAAGGAAATAAATAACATGACTGTCAAGTATCACCTGCTCTAAAAGAACGACATCCTCAAATCTTAGAAAGGTAATCTCTGCCACTAAAGGTTTTTTCCTCTCTTGTGGTTTACCACATAGCTGCATGAACACAAGAAATTTGTGAGACCAAAGGGGACTCAGTTCACCATGACATGAAATCTGCATCACTGAAGAGTCTGTGTGCTTGTCCCACTTTGAGTTCCTCTGTCTTAGGCACAGGTGAATAGAACAGTTCAAAGTTTTCCAGGAAAAGTTGGTTATCACCAACTTGGTTGGTTGGTTATCAGAAAAGTTATCACCTCTTTGGTGATATGAACACTTTCATGTTTTAAGTGGAAATAGTTATCATGGCATTGCAGCAATCTTTTTCATTGCTGCCTCATACCCTGACTCCAATCATTCTGTACTGACCAGCATTTTCAAGCTTCCCTGAGCTTTTATTTACCCTAAACTTTTTCCAACCACAGAGTTCCCAGCTTTTTCCAGAAACTGTTATCATTAGTTCATAAGTGCATGACCTACTACTTCTTTTATTCTAATAGTTCAGTTCCCAATGTATGAGAGTTTGATCCTTTGCTGCACTGGCAATATCCCAAATTTTCATCAAAAAGTTTGATGAATGCGTTCCTGTACATTCCTATTATTGTGCCAAGACCATTCATGAAAATAATTGAAGAGATCAGTCCAAAAGCTAATCCTTTCACTACAGCACAGGAATGTTTTTGCTTCCACCTCCAAAGTGGAAATCCCTTTTGTGCATTTGTGACAGAGACACATCTTTCTTTTGCCCCCAGCCCTGACAACACTGTTCTACTTCCATGGCCCCACTGGAGACACCCAAATTGATGCAGATTCCCTCACAACAGATCAGAATGATGTTGTAGATGGGCCAGATAACTTTTTTTCCCTGTGGATTTACATTTTCTGGTCATCTGGTAAAGAAGCAGAATTCCCAGATGAGAAACTGATTTGGAAAGGTCTTTCTGTGTTGGCCTTGAAAACCTCCACAGCATCAGCCTCTCTGCCTGAGCTCCTCTCTGCTTCTCCTCCTCCTTGTTTTTCAGATGACTCCTTTCATCTGTGCCCTAGGAGCACTCTGTTGAACGTTAATGCCAAATGGATGGTGCTGCCTCTGTCTCTGAAGCAAAATATTTTCTATCCGGTTATGTGCTATTCACTCCTGAAGGTTTGTCCCATTCCAAGAAAAACAAGGAGATCCAAATATCTCCAAACTTCTTGCCTCTCTGCCCAAGACAGGGCTTTATCCCATTCCTGGATCCAATACAACACATGGAAAGGAGGAATACATCAAACATGCAAATGTAGAAAATACCTGCACGTGCTTTACTGTCTGCCTTTGTGCTCCATTCCCCCTCCTGCTTTTGGCACTGCTGCCCATGCAAATGTACTTACTGAAAAATATGGCAAAGTTCTAGTTCTCTTTTATACTTACCTTCCCTTTTCTCTTTTCCATTTATATGCCTGAGGAGCCCTTTGCCTTTTTTTTTAAGGCAGTTGAATTTTCTGGAAGAAGTTGGCTGGGCAATTGTCACGATAGCGTTAAAAATCTTCAGTTTTAAGATCGAGTTTTTCTTTGACAGATCTTTTCTCAAAATGCATCCTTTCCCCATATTAGGGGAACCTCATTATTTTTGCAATCCTGTTTTGAGATAGGATTAGCTGTGAAATCCTTCTTCAAACACTAGTCTGACACAAGTTTTCCAGATAAATTTGTGTACCTTAATACAAAGAGAGTCTAAATTTTCTCCACATTCAGATCCTAGAAGTTCTCACATGAATTTGTTGCCCTAAGTTCATTGAGATTTTTCCTTTATTATTTATAGTTTTAGTTGTTTTTTCAGTCTCCTGAGTTTAAGGTGGATTAAGGTGGATTCTAGCTAAAGTTACTTCTCTGAACACTTTCTCTGTCATTTCCTCAAGTACCTTGCAAACCCAGTTCAAACACATCTCCTTTTGCTGAGATGCAGTGAAGAGTTGCAGTGAAAAAACCTATCAGGAAGCCCTGACAGGAACTTCTGGTCTCTAACATTATTGGTAGAATTTGGTTTTGAATATATTTCTTCAAAGTTACAGTGTCTCTGCAATGTACAATGCTCAGAAATGTTTCTGTCTCAACTGGCATTCCACAGATCTTTTTTCATACCAAAATGCATCTGTAGCCCATTTTTTATTCCATTTGAAGTGAGAGTAACCAGATAATCAGAGTTTTGTCTCTGTTTATCCATGTTCTTTCTCTCTGTTAATGTGCAGGATATTGACGGCTTTTATCATTAGATGTGTTTTTGGGGAACAGCAAAAACTGTGTTTGGTCACAACCCCCATTCCAGCCATGGTCAGACCAGGGTTTGGTTATTCCTTCAGTGATGTCCTGCACCAGATGTTCCAGTTTCTTCATTTTAAGATACATCCTGTCCTTTCTGTACAAAGTTTCATTTCTGCTTCCCATTGAACGAATCTGTCACTATCACCCACCTGGCTGCTGTTCTCATCCTTGTGCTTTGTCCATCTGTTCTCCCCTGTTCTTTCAGCTGCTGTAATACCCTTTGTTCCATGTATTGTGGTCTAGGACCAGATTTGGAGACCACAAAGATCTCCTCCAGCCCTTGCCTCTTGATTTCTAAAAAGAAATAAATCCATAGAGGTTCTCTTTTCCATTGTCACAGATGGTCAATTCCTCTTTTCTGTCCTCTCCTCTACAGTATCTTAAGAAATCAAACTTGAAAAGAAGCTTTTTTGTGTCTCATAACCCCAGGAATATTCCATCCAGACTTGAGTTAGTATTTGTGGAGGTCAAAAAGGGAAGTAGCAGTGTACTTGAATGAGTATAACTTATTATTAAATAAAACCTCTTCTTTGTAGAGTTACATTGAATTAAGACATAGTCTTCTAGTTTGTTTGCAAATGAGCTTTTTACATCATTTTACAATACCATGGTGGCTGCTGATTCTGTATAAAGGATTATGCAGCTTGTCTTTGCTTTTTTGGGGAAGTCCTTCACTTAATTAGACTGATCTTCAATAATTTAAGGTATGGACAGCCAAACAAGCTGCCACATGGGCACCACAGTTGCTGTAAGTTCACACCTGAATTTACCTTATAATAGAAGCTTATCTATCTTAACTTTTAATGTCATACTGGGCATTTCAATGCACATCTTGGAAGACCATTCAAATAGTCTTGGACTCCTGGAGCTATAGGAGCACAGCTAGATCAATACTCATAGTAATTTTTAAATGGAATTATGTAGCAAGTTGGGTATCTGCCACTGGTGTTTCAAGGATATGTGCCCTTAGTACTTTAATACATGGTTTTAACAGATTTTGTCATGAGTAAAATAGTAAAAAGCTCATTTGGAGACATAAGAAGGTTTTGCTGTCAAATCTCTTTGGAGAAAAAAGATCTCTAATTCTTACTGGAAACTGCAGGTCTTCCGGCGACTCTTGTGGGTGGAACCTGTTAGAAAACTCATCTATTACACAAGGAAGTTACAGGGACCTCTGAGAGGTTTTGGAGATCATGCGCATCTACCCAAACATCAGAACCACCTTTGCCTGATTATTTGCAGTCATACCAGAACTAAATTTTCCAGGCTTTAATTCTTTAATATATATATAAAAATTAGATTTTAAAATAAAAGGCAAGCCTAAGTTCTTATGACAGAGATGTCTTGAATTCTAAAAGCAGAGTACATAGAAGTGAGATCAGTCCATCCTATGCCAGGTACCTGCTTCTAGTCTGTTTAGTCAGCCAAGTATTGAATTAATAGGAAACCAAAAAAAAAAAGAAAAAAGCTCTTATGAAGACCAGATTGTGTGAGCACAATTCACCCAGCAGACAGTGGATTCTGCCAGAAGAAACTAAAATTCAATGTTGTATTTGCCACTGAAAAAGAAAAGCCCCAGAGAAGAAAGAGGGAAATCTGTCTTCAGTCTGTGTATATATTGTAAGTGATGAGTGGATCTGGGGCTTTTAAGTTATTTGCTCAGAATGGGATTATGTCTAAAAATATTGGGAAAATGAGACAATGAGACAAAAAAATAGCATATTCACAACTGATGAAAGAGAACACTTTCTAAGAGGGTGTGTAATTAGATTACAGGTTTCACAGCTGCAGGAAGCTGCTGAGGTGAGACTTTGGCTTTTTTCAAAGAAGGAATGAGTGTATAAATGTGGCCAATTGCAATTTCTGCAGGCAAAACTTAGAAGTGAAAGGAGTTGAAAACCCAGAGGAGGACTTCCTCCTGCAGCATTTCTGGAGCTCTCCTCAGACAGCTTTGATGGGGGTTAGCATCAAAGGCAGAGTCAGAGTAGCAGGATCTGTGTGGAACAATCTGTCAGGCAGACCTTACAGGGAAACCCCAAATACATGCAGAGCAGAGGGAGGTCTCAAGTCCACCTGAGTTTGCTTTTAGTGAGGTACAACAAGAAAGAAAGGAATCGTATCCATGCTAAAATTCCTAGTTTGATTTGGAAGTTATTTTTGTTTCCATCCTCTGTGTGACCCCTTTGCCACAAGGGGTTGCATTTAGAGGTAAAAGCACAGAGCAGAGGCAGGAGGAGGTTCCTGCAGCAGGAAGGGTCACACCAGCAGCCACACCTTCCTTAGCCCTGGGTCACACCAGCAGCCAGTAAAGGTAGCCAGAGGCCTGGAAGCAGTCACAGAACTTCATAGCTGTGGACACAAGTGTGTGTCCCATCTGCCTTGCCTTCTCGTCCTGCTGTCGTGCCTGCTCCCATTACCCACGTGTAGCTTAACTCGGTTTCCAGTAAAATTGCAGACTTTGGACCTGATCCTGTACACTTTTGCTAGTGGACATAGTGCTCTCTTGGGTTCAGCTTTTAGCTTAGTAAGCTGCAGAGTTGGGGGCTAGGTGCTGGACTTGGCTATGCCCACCCAGCTTCAGACATGTCCCACAAGGGCACAGCAGCTGCCTACACCCTGCTGCTCATGGGACCTTGCAGTCCCCATGGCTCACATTCTCCTGAGCAGGGCTAGAGGGGCTTTGTGCTTCCTTCTCCCTGGTGAGTTTCTCCCTCTTGCTTCCCACGTGCTTCCCATTTTTCCCCAGGGCACTGAGGCCTACACCAGCACCTCTATCCCAGGTACTAGATGCAGGGAGCATCTGTGCTGGTGGCAGCCACAGGCCCCCAGCTGAAGCCCCATCTCTGCCTCCTCATCTGCCCGTGCTCAGGTGGGGGTTGTGCACATCTCTGGGCCTGGCTCTGCCTCCTTTTCCCCCAGGGAGGTCTCTGGACCGTTCTACAAGCAGGAATGCTTGGGAGAGAAGAGCTTTCTGTGGGTAGGGGTGGGTGACACCTGGCCCTGTGCTGGTTGGAGCGAGACAGAGCAGTGGGGACAGTGATCTGCACAGTGCAGGGAGCCACCTGACACAAACTGTGGCTCACACAGACTGCTGCAAAGTCAAAATGGTCATTTGAGTGCAAAAAGGAGTCCATGCAACAGAATATTCCAAAATAGAACATGAAGTTTCTATGAATATTCTATATTTTATAGTCTTAAGTAACTCTGTGTCACAGCAGCAGGACTTTTAGGAACCATGACTTTTTCTTTCTTTTAGTTTTTTTTTTTTTTTTTGGGGGGTTTGTTGGTTTTTTTTAATCTTTCCTCAGTATTGCAGCCAGTAGCTTTCAATTAACTTCTTTTACTGCTCCCATCAGTTGCTTGCACCTAAAAAGAAGGATATTTAATTTTGCTGAAGTATGAATGGCAATTTGGTAGGAATAAAAAGTCAAAGTGAAGCAAAGGCTTTTCAGCCCCTGGCACATCAGCAGTACTTTATTGATTCAAGGGGCCTCTGCATTCAGCCGTCAAGATGGTACAATGAGTATTATGATCTTTTTGACCCTAACAAACACTGAGGGCAATTTGCAGGGCTCTGGAACATGCAGGGAGCAGGTAGGCAAGCAGCCCCACTGGTTTCAGGCAGCTTCTTAAAGCCTTGCTGTGCACCAGAGGGTCTATGAGGTTTTTAAATGAAAGGAATGCCTTGAAATTGCGTTCTGCAGATGGTATTAAAGGACTTAATCATAAGTGCACTGCAGTCAGTAGAGAGACTCCTACTGCTTTCAGCATGCTCTAAACCAGCCCTGCTCCCAGTATCAAAAGCCAATTTTAGATTATGTCATCCCATACAACAGAAAATGTTAGTGGATTATATGGGGTGAGCTCAAGCCAGCCTATGACTACCTTCAAAAAGTCTCTCATACTGTGTCTTGAAACAAAAATCCCTACATGTGCAGGCATGCTCCTTGGACCTGAGCTATCCCTGTGAAAAGAAAAGTTTGAAAAATCTGCACGAGCTTTTATTAAGAGAGTTTCTCATTTACATTTGCACCAGCCAAGAAAAGGTGGAGAGGGAGGAAGACAGAGAAGGCAGAGAAATAAAAGGATGCTTATAAAAATTGAATGGGAAAAAAAGCATTACTCAGTTTCAAATATCTCTCCTTTTAATCTATGGTAAAGTTTTAAAAGAAAATACTAGTGTGGTATTCAAGTATAAAAATACCAAGTATAAAAATTCACACTGCATGAAATTATTTTATTTACAAGTGTAGATATAAGTATCTCATTACATTAAATATTATCTTCCTCTGTTACTCCTGATTGTTGGGAAAGGCAAGAGAATAAATGATACTCTGGTCAACTAAAAGCAGGTTTGGGGTGGTTATGGGTATTGAGAAGATGATTGGATTAATTTTGCAACTACACTACTAACTAAAAAACTGCCCTTAAAAAAACCCCGCAGTTTTTGTAGGACAAATACCTTGCCTTTGTACTGAAAAGTCTTTTAATAATCTTACCTTTACTTGAGAGAAATATGATTAATGAATTACAAAATGAATCAGTATCATTGAAAACTCTTTTTCTTTTTTACAAAGCTACAAAAGCTGACAGCATTCCTGCATATGAACTCCAGAAAGAACCTGTTTTGAGTAACCTAATTTGCACTCCATCACTCTTCCAGTTTTCTTTCATGTCGTAGAAAAAGTATTAAATCTAATAGGAGTGGGCAAAACAATTCTTTTTAATATTCCCTTGATTTCTGTGGAATTTTACCAAGCATTGAATTCTTCTTGGAAAATCCCAAAACTTGATTGGGAGATATTATAATCAAATTAATAATAATAGTATGATGGTACATGTAGAATAGCTCTGACAACGTTACCAAAAAAAAATTCCCCTCATACCTCTTTGAATGTAAAGAGATTCTAAAATGGGTGTAAATGAAACTGTAGCGTAAACCAGAGTCAGAATTACAGTTTGTAATACCTCACGTCCCACTTGAGCTCTCTGAGTAACTTTGTGAATTGCCTGGAAACTTTGGCTCAGCTGTACAAATAACAGGAAGAATCATCAGAATAAGAAGAATAACAGAGGGGGCTGTTAAGCCAGACTCTTGAGAAGAATTGAAGTTTTATTTTTAGCCTTTTAGCTGTAAAGTTTTATTTCACTAGCCACTTCCTTTGAACAGGCTTGGCACACCTTTTGCAAGGGATGGCTCCCTGTGTTTCGAGGGCAATGAATGGCGCGGGTAGTCAAGATGTATTCTTAGTAGCGACTTACTCAGACACAAGAATGTGTTGGATCTTTCTTACCAGTTTCAAAACCTCTTTTTTTATCCCAAAACATGGGAAGTCAGATAAAATTTGCAACATTTATTGTGCTTTGTTTTACTGCCAAAAGGTGCATCCTCTCTCTAAGGTAATAGAGAATTCAAGTGAAAATGTGAAATAAAGCTTTTGAAAGTTTTTCAGAAATAGTCATTGGCCACAGTATAAATAGGCCTGTGATTTGTGTTACACTTCTTAAAAATCCCACGTGGTTGTTGTTGTTGTTGTTGTTGTTGTTGTTGTTGTTGAAACAGGTTTTGTTTTCCCCTGGGAAACCCTTAACATCTCCCCTTGCTTTAGGGAAGAGTCTTCAACCTCTTCCTCTCCTGCTGCTCCCAGTGCCGCACAACTCAGCAGCCACAGCCCCTGCGGGAAGGGATGGGTGTCACAGTCTGCTGCAGAAGGTTTAAAACCAGTGCTGGATGGTTTCCCTCACTCCAGACTGGTGCAGGCCTTTTCCTGAGCGCAGCAACTCAGCAATCCTTCCACTGTAAATGTAAATCCTTCCACCATCTAAATGTATTGACACAGTGGAGTCAGGGAGACACTGAAATGGAGATGTGGTAGCTAATAGCACCAGGCCATCCTGCTGGCCTGGGAGAAAACCTGGCTCTTCTCCAGGAGGTGGGGAATCTGCTCTTAGCCTCCAGGAGAAGATCTGCTTGCACCCATTCTGGTGTTAGACACAAAGGAGAAGCACTTCCACACGTTGCATTCAGGTACAATGCACTGCAGCTCTGAGCGTCTCCATGTTTCCTCCAATTTACACACCCACCACCTGGACTGGCAAGGCCTGACCTTACCTGTGGTCATGGTAAAAAGCTGGACCCTGTTCCTGGCTGGTGCCTGCAGCCAGCATCCCCCAGCGTGAGGTGCAGGTCCCCTCGGGCTCCCTGTGTAAGTGGCCATCGCGTTTCGTCTCTGTTTGCAACAAGTGGAAATCTCAGCTGCTGCAGCAGTACTACTGCTTTTCAGCCAAGCTTCCAGGGACTTCAGTGTTCTGTGGAATCTGGGCCCTCCTCCATAATGTGGCTGTAAATTAATTTTGCTATCCTATCAAGTGGCCAAGCAGGGCATTGTCCAGGTCTTGAACTCGGTCCCTGGCACAGCTCCACGGGCTGGGAGAGAGATCACTGCACATTGCTGCTCTCAAGCTTCCTCTGAACTGCAGAGCATTTCCAGATGGATGGAGGGCTGCCACAGTACAGCAGAAAGAGATTGAGGGTGGGAGGGGAGCTCTGGAGTCCTCCCTGCCACCCCAAAAGACACCTCTGCCTTTAGCCTTGACTATCCCAGCTTTTCAAGAAGGGCAGCCTTACATGAGGTTTAATTATGGGGGTGGGGGTTGTTTGATTTCTTATTCATTCTGTGTCAAATCAAATAACCCTGTCCTCCAAAGCTGGGCCAGCAGCTCTCTAGAACTTTCTGATGGTCTGGCAATTGCTACCAAGAGACTGTGATTTGCTGCCTTCTCTGCCTGCTGTGATAAACTCGAGGACTGAGTGATACAAATATGAAGGGGAAGTTGAGTGACCTGTTTTGATCATGTAGATGCAGTGGGCAAATCCCAGTCTGCCTTAGTTATTCCCTGTTGAACTTGGACACATCCAAGACCCCAGGCATTACATTTGGATTTTCTTGGGCATCCCCAGGCTCCACCCTGAAGGTATGAACACCAGTCTTTCTAAAATGTAACTAGTCTAATCTGATAGTATTTATAGAACAGCAGGCCTTAGCAGGCTTCTTGCTGATTTTTTTCTGGGAACCAGCTAAATCACACCTAATTCATGAGTTCTAGCTTCTCTATAAAGTAAATTTCCTGTTCTTTATTTCTTTGATGGAACAAAATGGGAAAGATTCTCAATTGCTGGGACTCATTTCAGCTCTACTCACTTTAGTGGAGTTTGACTGGCTTACCCCAGCTGAAAACCTGGCTTCCTGATCTCTGACTCTTACATATTTTGCTGCATTTCCTCTTTCCTTTCCACTTCTACGCTTTTTCCTTCTAGACATAGTTCTCAGCACTTTGCATCCTTCTCTCTTTTGGTTTATTAAAACAACCTTCATAGTTTTCTTGTTTTACCTTCCAGTCTCTCCCCACAGCTCTTTATTTCTCCCTCCCTCCATTGCTTGTGGAGGTAACCCAAAGTCTCTTTGGTGCATAGAAAAATATCAAGAGAGAGTTTGGTGCAAGAGGGGCTTTATCAAGGAGGCTTTATGAATCACATTGTATGTGCAGGTGACATCATTGCCCAAGAAAACTTGGTTTTATACTTTTATCCAGAATCTTATAAAATCTTCTGTTTATGCCAGTATTTTCTGATGTTCCTGTTCCCTTTTTTTTTTCTTTCATAACAAAGGCTTTTTTCCCCTGTAGTTATTCAGAATAGAAGTTGATGATGGTGTCCACAAGAGTGTATTTTTCCTGAAGTTAGTGCAGCTAAAGAGAAATGTGTCAGATAGATAATAAGAGGAGATCATTCTATTCCTTAAAACCATGATGTTCAGAAAACAACCAGAAGGGGAAACTTGGAAATATCAGCAGAAAAAATTACTTGCTGTGTCATTCAGGGGCAGTGGACAAGCTGATCTGTGGAATATCCTTACCCAGTACATGCCCTATATTGTGGTTTTACTTCTTGAAGTCCCCCTTGAATGAGATTCAATAATAGGACATGGATGAACTTAAGAAAGCACAAGGCAAGTGCAAAGACAGATGGACAGACTCTCTCTCTCACTCTCTGCAAAGGCAAAGCCTTCATCTGAACCCAAAAGAAACCCCAAGTACACATGCAATTTTTTTTGCTGGAGAAATTCCATTAAAATAAGCAAAATTAGTAGCACAAATGAAGTCATAGCATGCTGTTGGGCAGCAACAGACAGTGCTGAAACAGACAGAAGAATAAAATTGGAAAGGAGATGATGACTGAGGATTTTGACCCATTAAAATCCATAATACTTCACCTAATAATTCCAGGGAAGATATTGTATGTTTTCTCCCTAAAACCTGTTGAAGGCAACAAGATGTTAAAGTCCACCAAATATTGTTTGAACTTTGTATTTGCTTCCAATGCTTACCTTTTTTCTCATTCTTAATTCCTTAGAAACTCCGGAGCTCAGACTGACTTTTCTCCAGTGATGCTTTTGCTCTGATGGAATAAAACAAAACGATCGTTTTTGCCCCCGGTCTGACAGTAAATTAATTCCATGTGTGTTCCTCATTAGTCAGTTGTTTCCTAGTCAGGAAGGTTAGGGCTCAGGAGAGCTGCCCTGGTCTCATGGCTTGTCCCAAGGGTTGGTTTTCCCCCACTGTAACTTCTCATCGTGAGATGACATTACACTCATCACTCCTTAGCATCACATGCCCAACGTTTCTGAGTGCCCTTATAAACCTGTATAAAAGGCAATTCTAACATTATCCATAAAGGCAACATTTTGCCTTTTTTTCCCCCCTTTAGTGTTCCTCAGAAGCTTGAAGGGAGAAGGAAAAAGAATGTGATGGCAGAGAGGTTTTTATCACCTACTCCTGCTGCAGTTCCTTCTTGTCATACCCAGGGCTCTGCCTATCACCATCTGTGATGCCTTGAGTGGCTACCTGGAAACAGAGACTAGACAGGAATAAGGGAATCAAGGTAGGTATTTATTTGAAAGGCCTTCAAAGGTACACCCTGGCAGCCAAAGGCTCCAAGCTGGACCCCAAGATGGATGACGAGTCATGAGTTCCCCACACCTTTTTAGGTTTGGTCCATTTGAATATCAGCATAAATTTGTGAATTAAAACTTTAGCTAATGATGTAATTTCCCCTCAGCTGGCCCCCTTCTTTAGAGGCTTTGGGCCTGGACAGTCTGGGTGTCCTTGGAGAGCAAACCTAGAGAGGTTTTATTATGTCTATCTTAGCATGAGAGAACAGCAGCTAACAGGCTGCAAGGCACTCCAGTTAGACACCAAGCAACACAAGACTTGAAAAATATGAGTTAAAACCTAAGGTATCATCTGGATTTAAGATATTATTTGCTCACAGATCAGGTTGGCACAAGTTTCTGGCTGCTGTTTTGCTCTCAGGCTTGATTTTCTTGCCTCACTGTTTTTTATCTGGGGACTCCCCCCTCTTTCTCCAAGACAGGGATAGATTTGTCTGCTGGTATCAGCTGGACTTCTCTCAACTCTCTTCTTCCTTGAGACTGCAGAGCTCTTGAGCAGCCATGACTTTTTGTCTCTCCTGTTTCCATCTGTGGCACATGGTTTAATCCCCTGTGTACTTAAAAGTGCTGTAGTCTCAATTTCATTTGTGAGCTTAATATACTGATGTCCGGATGAAACTTAATGGGCTGTGCTGCAGAGGAGGACAGGGCAGATGACCGAGCTGTCCCTTCTGGCCCCCGGCTTTATGAAGCCTGCCTAACTGATATTGTGCCATAAATCAGCAGGAACAAATTAAATGGGAGACCACAGTCTCTCCTACACACACACCTGCTGACCATAAAAATGGGGGAGGAGGGGCTGAGTGCTGAAGGGATACAGCAGTTGCCAGCTCCAATCCAGCTGTGGATGACTGAAGGTTTTTACTGACTGGGGGATTTGTAGCAGCCTTTGTGAAATGAGTCCATTTCCCAGTGAGCATAAAAAACTCAACACCCTTTTAATAGCTCCCATAAACTGGCATAGGCTCTCCTTTTTTGGAAGTTTTGTTTATATCAGTGTATGGGTACATCAGCTGAATAATGATTTTTTTTGTGTTGTTGTTGGGGGAAAAACAAGGGTGTTTGTTTTTCACAAGTGACAGCTTCCCAAAAGCCACCAGTTCTTAGTGAATTGAGCTGAGCTGCTCTGCCATGCAGAGAACATAGTAAACACAGACCCTCCAAAAGCACCTTGACATGTTAAGCTCAGGTTCTTAACGGTTTTTGTTTTGAATATATTAAAATATTCACCAAGAAAACAGCTTCATGGACTGGAAATATTAAATAAATAAATAAATAAATAAAACCCACAGCAAATATTTTCATTTTCAGATTGACTTGAACATTTAGAAGCCCCACAGTCAATTTCCCACCAGGAAAAAACGATAGCTGTGCTCGTGTTTCTGCCCTGGTCAGATTGTCCAACCTATGTAAGAGTCTGAAGTAACAGTACAAAACCAGACAGTCCTGCACCGTCCAGTCAACACTCATGGGACATATGCAGTCACCAGGACAATTCATCCATCCCATTCCTTGTCTCTGGCTGTTTGCTGGGGCCCAAGAGACCCTAAATTTTGTCATACCCAGCAAGACATCACTGGGTCCACAGGAATACTGGCAGGCCTCCAGCCTGTTCCCCGGATATTTCCAAGCATCACTAAAAAAAAAGCAGCTGACAGAATAAACTGTTCTGAAGTTGATGACCTGTTTTGTCTGGTCCAAAGAAGTGGAAACACTGAGCGCAGAGGTAGAAGCAGTCAGACACGTGCAAGTGTCTGGGTATACATGGTAACATGAGGGAAGGAGTCTCTGAAGGGGCCTTCACACACACACAGAACGTGCTGAGCTGGGAGGGACCCACAAGGATCATCGAGTCCAACTCCTGGCCCTGCACAGACACCCCAACAATCCCACCCTGTGCATCCCTGGGAGCATTGTACAAACTCTCCTGGAGCTCTGGCAGCCTTGGGGCCGTGACCATTCCCTGGGGAGCCCCATCATCCTCTGGGGGAAGAACCTTTTCCTGATAATCCAACCTAAACCTCCCCAGTACAATTTCAGGCCATTCCCAGGTCCCATCCCTGGTCCCAGAGAGCAGAGCTCAGTGCCTGCTCCTCCTCTTCCCCTCATGAGGAAGTTCCTCAGCAGGCACTTAATTCTTCAGACACAGAAGTGGTTTCCTCCAAACATTGCACAGCTCTAGGAAGCTCCCTCTGCACAGAAAGTCTTTGTAGGGCATTTGAATAAAATCAGATAATGGGGCTATGGCAACCCCGTTTCCCCCACCTCCAATGGCCCCGTCCCTGGACTTGCATCATTCCCAGGCACTGGCAGTGGGGTGTGCAGAGCTTGCAGAGTTGCCCTGGCTCGCTCAGCTGGGCATGTCTGGCCCACGGGTGCTCGGCTCTGCTGCAGCTGTGCCTGTTTGGGCACAGGTGCTCAGCCTGATGTCTCCGTAGCTGCACCCAGACCTCTCCATTGTCTGGGAGGGGGCTGGCGAGGGGCAGGAGGGAAGTGTGGTACTGGCAGTTGTTGCCCCAAGGAGGGGAGAGGGTGATTGTGCCATTAATCCTTCCCAACCCAACAATCCGTGGTGGGTGATGGCTTTATGGGCACAGGTGCCATGGTGGTGCCGAGCCTTTACCCACACAACACCTGCTGCAGGACTCCACGGCTCACTCACAGATATGCAAACATGAATCTCATTGACCAAGAGCTGAACTCTTGTAAAAATCACTTTATGGCCTTCTTTGTGATCATTGCAATGAATTTAGATTTCATTTGGCGTTTTTTGGGTTTTTTTGGTTTTTTTTTCTCAGGTAAATAAGTCCCCAGCAGCAAAACAAACACTTCTCTCCTCCCGAAACCCAGCTCTCAGTTCATGCAGTGTGAAAAACCACACTACAGAAGATCAGTAAGTGGGTGACTGCCTCTCCCTCTGTGAGTTTAACAAGCCTGTGTTTGAGAAAAGCATGTTGTGGTACGAGGCACTGAAGACATGCATTGGAAAGAGCTCATGAAGTCTGAACATAAATTCAAGACAGAGAAAAACAATTTCAAAATTATTATTTCTAGTACCCTTGGATTTCTAAGTTTACCCCGGCACTTATCACAAGCCTAATTTGAGCTAGGAAATGTACTTGGAATATATTTTCTTTTCCTTTTTTTTTTTTTTTAAAGGAAGCAAGTCAGAAGCAAAAAAATATTTTTGTACACTGGTTTCTCAAAACAACATGAGTGATTTGCAAACCCTAGTCACCTATTACTTCACCCCTCTAATTACAACCAAATTAACTCTGCCAGCCTTTCTTCCTTTCAGAATTAAATCGTTAATGAAGTTAGGAGAAATGTTAACTCCTGTTACCAGTAAGATGGCTTTGTTTTTATACTTTTCTTTCCCCATCAAAACATGTTTTATAAAGACACGAAAATTCCAACAGTTTTTTGATGGGTGTTTTGTCTCCCCATAACACTGCTTATCTGCAAGTTATATTTCTTGCTTACAGTACAGACTGGGTGGAAAGCAGGCTGTTCTCACTGCAGCCATGAATAAACAGGCAGGCACACACTTGTAAAGCCACCATGACAAGTTGATGCACAAACAACCCTCAGGCTTGCACCTCCCGGTTCCAAAATGAGCAGTACTTGCTTATTTTTATTGTTCACATGCAGATGATTCCTTAACATATCCTTTTTTCATACATACCCTCTTCTCTCAATTCTTTTTGGACTTAAAAAATTGCACGTCTTAAGACAACATGGCCCACTCCTCTGTCAGAGCAAAGATGCTTCATTTTTTACATGCATTTTACCAGAGGGGAGTTTCTGAGCCTTTTAAGTGAGAACTGGCTGTCTGTGAAAGGTTAACAGTCTGAAAACTAAATCCACCTCCTTATCCATCTCCAAGACTGGAGATTCGACTTGATGATCTTAAAAACCTCTTCCAACCTTGACAATTCTGTCCTTTACAGAACTGGGCAAACAGATGCAGTGCCAGCTAGGAGAACACATGTCTGTACAAGTGTCTGATCCAAGAGGGTTTCTTATGGATGACAATTTCACAGGGACCATGCACAGAGGCATTTATTTTAGGAACTCACTCTCAAGCAACACAGCACTCCTGTGTACACTCAGGATGCACCCTACAAGGATCCCTTCTTCATTTCTTTGCAGGAAACTCCACTAAAAATTCACATCTTGAGGTTTTTTTACAGCAGCATGGGAGCTTAGAAGTGTGCAGCTCTGTGCATCCATACAGGTACTTGCAGGTCAGGGTTGCAACTGGAAAAGAGGAGGGAATTCAGTGCCTATCCATATTTCCCTCTGCAGAGCCAGAGGTGCGCAGGGCTGGGCAGTGAGTAGCCAGGAGCAGCTGAAGAATTTCTCTGCAAAAGATGTTTTGCTCGACAAAACACTGACTTGCCACAAACATGATCTTTTGTTGGAATTTGTCATGGGCAGCATCTTCGGTGCAGGGAAGGATTTCAGCTCAAGAGAGCAAGATCTGCCCTGGCAGAGGTGGCAAAGGCATCTCTGGGCCACTCTCTGCCCTGACATTCAACCTTGTGCCAGAGGAGGGAGAAATTGGTGCAGCATCCCCCTGTGGTGTGGAAGACTCACATTCAAGTTCTTGCTTTAAGCAAGATGTGATTTCATTTACAAAGGAGGGAGCTTTTAGCATCTTGGGTACTATCATCAAACAAAAACAGTATCAAAGGCCTTAACAATGGAGGTAATTCCAAGTGAGTGTAACTGACTGGATAGGGAAGTTTTGCATTTGTAATTCCCGGGAACCACAGCGGAGTCTCAATACCAGTGCAGAAGNAAAGAGAGCATACATTGTGTCTGCTCTAAAAAGTCCAGTTGCTCAGAGTTCAGCCATATTTAAAAATTTAATTTGTAATTCCTGGGAACCACAGAGGAGTCTCAATACCAGTGCAGAAGTCAGACTATCACTTTGGACAATGAATTCACGCAATCCGTTTATAAGGTAGTGCACATGTAGGGTAAATGTGTATAATGCCTTAACCCAGGGGATCAGTGAAGTGCACATAGCTACATCTCAGGTGCAACTTGGAGATGTGATTGCAGCATCTGAGCTGAATTTAGCTTAATTTGTGACCTTGTCCAAGAGCCAGTGCCTCTTCCTCTTGCACACCTTTATAGTTAGTGCTACCTGAATTTCATGCCACTGCTGCTCCACCAGCAGCGGTGAGTGGGGCAGCTCTAGGGCAGCTTGAATTTGTACCCGTGGTTGTACCTCTGATTGCAGTGGTACCTCCTGCTCTGAGGGGCTCACAGCCTCTTACAAAGTGTGGGATATCACTAAGAAAGCAAGGTCAGAAAAGAGAAAAAATTAATTATGATACTGTGTGACAGTCACTTCCCTGTAGTGCTGCAGAGTGTAATGTGGGACAAATCTCTCTTCCAACACTTTCCTCACCTTCCCTGTCTGTGTGGTGACAGTGGAAGTACCTCCCTTCAGAGCAACTACCACCTGTGATTTTTAACTTATGAAAAACCCATCCCAGAACTGTCTGGATTTAAAAATTGTTCTGATGGATTAACCATCTGTGCCGCAGTGTGACCCAGTAGTGCAGTGTCTCAGGGGGAATGAGGAGAATTTGGCTGGAATATAGACTGCAGGATGGCTGACAGAAAACTTGCTCTGGTGTTCTAGCCTTTCCTTAGCTCTGCTTTGCACCATTTCCTAGAATATTTCTGAATTATGTAATACCTTCCACTCTCAATGGTTTTTTCTATGTTATCATCTTAATTAGTGCGCTGGGTTGCCAGTTTGCCATGTAGCAGTTAATTGTAATGAGGTAATCAGGGACAGATTAGATTTGTCTCTTACAGATCTGGGTGCCAGACCCTGAGTCCAGCAGCATCTCTGGGTGACCTGTCTGGGTAGCTTTTCACCCTGAATGGAGCACAGCAAGACACGGCAAGGAAGTGCAACAGTAGCTCTGCCATCCTGCATCCCCCCAGGGCTTCTGCTAGCTATAATTACCAGGAAATCACGTCAATGTGTGTGTTAGATGCCCAGCCTATCTGGGCACCTTTTAAAATAAAAATCAGCTTGCCAAAGTGCCTTCAAGAATCTGGCCTTGGGTGAAGACTGACATGAAGGGAGTTGGCAGGACTAGAAGCTATGCTGAGGCCTCCTGAGTCCCAGGGTGGTGGCTGAGCCATGAGTCTGCTCTTCCACACAAGGGCTGACGGCACCACATGGCTCCAGTGTTTCACAGAGAGTAAATCCAACCACAGCGTTCTGGAGAAATTAAAACAGCTCATGAATCCACTTTAACTTAGGGATCTGTCCTAGCAAAAGTAAGGAGGGAAGGGTTTTGAAGGTATCAAGAAACAACAGCTCAATATTTTCAAAAATGTGTTGCTTATGGAAAGCTGAAATGTTGTGTTTCAACCATCCTGATAGTAAACTTTATTTTACTCCGAGATGACCTTTAAAATAAAAAAATCAAACCATATTTCATTAAAAGCAAGGGAAGGAGGGCTTTAAAGGGATAAACTTGCAAAAGCAGAACAAAACATTTCAAGTAAACTGAAAAGAAAATTTTTTAGTTCCTCTATTTCATTATAAAATCCATAAAATCTCAATACCTCGCAGACTGCACTCCCACCTTGGGTCTCTCCTTGTGGTGTATCTGTGGATTTTCCCAGGATATTTTTCAGACCCTTCCCCTCCTCTCCTGCACCAGTTCCCTCAGGACTCCAGCCCTCTGCTCCCCACCCTCCCAGCTCTCCTGCCCTGATATTCAGTTGGTTCCATGATGTATTTAAAAGCAGAGCAAGCTGCCAGTGTGCTGTAGCTCTGAGCTGGAGCCCTTTGAAGAGACCCACAGACAGAGAGGGACTGAATCAGCTACCCAGGGATGCTGTAATTCAGCAGACTTTCCTGCTCAGCTGCGACGAGGTTCAACTGAGGCTGCCCAGGGGAAAAAAAAAAAAAGTAGAGAAGAAAGAAGAGAAAAAAAGAAAGATCAGAACTGAAGCTGGGTAAAGGCAGACTAGAAACACTTCAGACAATTCCTGGAAAGTAAACAAAGAAAAAAGGAGGCAAGAGAAAAAAGATGTAAGGGAGAGTGCCATTGCTGGAAGCCACACAGGGGGCTCTCAGAGTGGCCCTGGTGGGTGTGTGCACATCACAACATGGGCCGATATCCTGGCATAAAAGAGAGGGAATTTTCCAGGTGTTTCCCACTGAAAGACATACTGGGGGCTCAGCTATGGGGTAAAGCTCATTTTCCTGAGGGCAGGGGAGTGTTGGGGTGCAAAGCCTCTGTAGTGTTTCAGCTGCACCAGGGAGGCCTGTGGTCTCTGAGAGGAGCTCTCTCCACAGCCATGGCAAATGCTCTGCTCTGCTCACTGAGGCCATGGAACAGCAGAGGAGCAGCCTGGACAGACCAGCTGACATGGTGGCTGTGCAGCTTCATCCTTGAGAGTTTGTGCAGAGCCTGCACGCCTTGGTGAACAGAAGAGCTGCCCATGGAGGCTGCACATCTGCTACATGTGCTCCTGGATCTAAAAGGCTCTTGGACCAGGTTACTCCTCACAGTGCTGCTATTGTAACTTCAAATGTCACCGAAGACTGGTTTGGACGCAAAAAGTATCCCTCACGAACCATTCATAAAAATCCATGTGTATGGATCATGAAAGTAATATTTCAGCTGCAAGCTGAAGTTTCCCAACTAAACCAGGGCTCTAAAAATAACACTTCTTTCCACAGTATCCTGTTGTAAAACTTAAGTTTCACAGGAATTGCTCTTTAGACTTATCTCTGCCTAACTACCTCCATCAGGATAGAAGCTTGGTGTTTAAAAACAGCAATATGCAGTAGCAATGGATGCCTTCTTCCTGGGTCACTGCTTGTCTGTGCAAATGTGGCCTATTCAGAGAGACAAATAAAATAAATAAAAGAAAGAAAGAAGAAAAAGAGGAAAAAAACCCTTTTTTTTTTCTTTTGATTCAGGAGCTTGTCTGTGGCAAGAGGAACTCCATCCTTAGCTCCTTCATATCTAGAACTTACAGATTTCCCATTACTGGGAAGCCTGCAGGGCAGCCTGCACAAAGGAGAGGAAGGTAGCCTGCACCTAGGAAAGTTATTCCCCATGTCATTCCCACATCCCAACTGTGGCAGGGAAAGTGCTCCAGAAGTCCCAGGGAGGGCTGTTGGTAAAAGGATGGAGGCTCAGAGAGGAAAGAAAGGAGGGAATGAAAAGTCAGGACAGTGTGTATCCTGGTGCCCTGTGTCACAAACTGATAAACAGCTCTGTGTGAAGGTCTGAGAGCAAACCAGTGAGAGACTGCAAGTCAGAAATACAATTTAATAGGAAGAGGAAAAAAAAACCTAAAATAAATGCAATAGTAGAAAAACCACTGACAGAGTCAGAATACAACCTGACACTCTGTTGGTCAGGGTGTTGGTAGCAGTCCGAATGAAGTGGTCCTGTTGAAAGCAGTGATCCTATAGAAAGGGTCTGGTCTCACAAGGTCCAGCAGTGGCTGTGTAGCTCTCGTCCTCTGGGAATCCAGTGGAAAAGGCTGCTTGTGGTGTTCAAAATCTCATCTTATATCCAGGATGGAATGCTTGGTTCCTCCCTCTGGGCGGAGCATCTCACAATGGGATGATGTAATTTTGTCAGTCATGGGGCAAGGCCTTGATGGGCCATTAGCAGAATGTAGTCCGGAGGGGGTTATCTATGAGTCATGTGGCCAAACCTTGATGGGCCCATTCACTGAAGATAGTCCAGAGGGAGGAGGCAAGGAACACCACCCACCTGGTATCAACAGCTCATGTAGATGGTAATAGAATACACTGCAACCCAGGACACTCTGTCTTGTCATAAACTGCTCTTTAGTGCTCTTTGGCTTCCTTCACAAACAATGTGAGGAGTGACAGGACAAGAGGAAACGGCCTCAAGCTCCACCAGGGGAGGTTCAGGTTGGACATCAGGAAGAATTTCTTCACTGAAAGAGTGGTCAGGCATCAGAAGGGGCTGCCCAGGGAGGTGGTGGAGTCCCCATCCTTGGAGGTGTCCAAGGAATGACTGGACTCAGTGTTGTGGCTGAGTTGACAAGGTGTTGTTTGGTCAAAGCTTGGATTTGGTGATCTCAAAGTTCTTTTTGAAATTTCATGATCCTATGATTCTATGATTATAGCTCTTGGTAAAAAGTCTCTCTTCATCTTCCTTGTAAGCCCCCTTTAATTATTGAAAGGTAACAACTAGGTCACCCCAAAGATTCTCTTCTCCAGACAGAACAATCCCCATTCTCTCAGCCTTTCCTCACAGCAGAGCTGCTCCATCCCTCTGATCGTCTTGGTGTCCCTGCTCTGGACTGGCTGCAGCAGCTCCACGTCCTTCCTGTGCTGGGCCCCCAGGGCTGGAGGCAGCTCTGCAGGTGGGGTCTCACCTGAGCAGGGCAGAGGGGCAGAATCCCCCCCTCCCCTGCTGCCCTTGCTGCTTTGGATGCGCCCTGGGATTTCTGGGCTTCAAACACACATTGCCAGCTCATATCCAATTTTACACACACCAGTAGTCTCAAATCCTTCTCTAGAGAGCTGGTCTCAACCAATTCATCCCAGCAGGTTTGCAATTGCAGAACAGGAACGGGATCATCCTCCTTTCTTCCCTCCTTTGGTAGACATTTCTATTTGGTACTCTTAAGGGGCACACTAAGTGAGGAGCAGCTTATTCCTTGGGGATTGTGGGTTTGGAGTGCAAAGTGGAGAATGTGCTCATGGAAATTTATCTTGGAGTTCAGTTACTTTGGAGAATTTGCTCCCAAATATCCTCTGCTTCAAAAGTTTAAAGAATATGTGCAGGTTTTGGAAATGAGGCTTTGGGGGTTTTTATGACACTATTAACTTCCAGATTTCCGTATCAACTGCAGAATGGAAAAGAGATACGTTCAATGCTATAAATCAAAACTGAGAAAAACCTTATGCTTTTTGAAAAAGTGAGGATGCCTGCCAAAGGGGCTTTCTCTCTTGAGAATACCAAAAGGGTTAGAGTACATCTGTATGTTATCCTCACTGGATCTGACAAGGCAAAATAGCCATGGAACATAAATACCTTTGCTTTTGTCATGTCACATCAAGCTCTGAGAGATCTTCGGACCATTCACATATTTAAGAATAGAGGCTGGCAACTCAAGGATCAGAATTTCTTCCAGCCTGGAGACAAGCTGGGCATTCTATGATGGCAGCATGAGGATCCTTCTTGGCTGAAACCTTAGAACCAAGCACTAAAATAGGAAAAATAGGTAAAATAGGACATCCTGCTTTAAGGCTGCTCAAAGCACTAGCAAAGCAGGGTGGACTAAGGTAAGAGTACTCTGCCTTTGAAAGCCAGTTTGGCCTTTTGTTTGAACAGCACTGTTCCAGAAACAAATCTATTCCAGATTGTGCAGGGAATGTTTTCTATGCTTTCATAACTGAGGAAGAGACATTTCTGCCTATGACGGGGAGAGAGTTACTTCCATACACCAGCATTCCCTGCTGGCTAGAAGGAAAACAGCAATGGAGTGGAAAGGAGTTTCCAAGAAACAGACATCTGTAAATCCTGTAAGCAAGGCAGGTATCAAAAATGAATGAATATGAAAACAATCTCACTGCATATAAGAGAAGGTAAAAATAAATCCTCTTGGTGTTGTGATTTACTTATCCACCCCAGATTCAAGATGTGCTCAAGGCCCAGCAGCCAATTTGGAAGCAGAACTTGAGTGTCCAAAGCTCCCGAGTGGTTTGAGTTGGGATTTGTACCACTTGCCAAACTCACATCTAGGTTTTGGCTTTTCTCCTACCTCACCAGTCTTCCAAATTTTCAAATATATAATATGGATTTGAGCACATTCCTTTCTAGAGTTTCTGATTTCCCTCTGAATCAGGGCTAAATGGGTGTAGCTCTATCAAATTTTAGGTAATTTTGTTGGTGCCAGAGAATGGACTCATGGTTTTGGACTCGTGTCCTTGCTTTTATGCAAGATGCATAAGGACTCTGATATGTGTACAAGTGAGAATGTAAACTCATTTGCTGTGCCAGATATAGGCTAATATTTAGCATTTAAAGAAGAGAATCAAATCTACTAAACAGAAACTTCCAGGATGAATAGATGACCTCAGGGAGCCCAAGCTGAGCATCTGCCCTTTCCCACTCATTTCATCCCATGAACATCTTACCTGAATAAGACTTTAAGGAGGTAGTCCTAATTCTGAAATTATACTGTCTAAAAATCTTCCAAAAACACACATCACCTCTAACACTTTATCCATTCACTGAGCCCTTGGCAGGGTTTTTGCACCTTCATTCCTCTCTGACTGGGTCTTCTGTGAAATGCATTAAAGCTCAAAGCCTTCTCAAGAGTCTTACTTTCATTTAATAATATTTTTTTAATAGCCAAGTGAAGGAGCATTTAAACATTTTGATAAATTATAAAATAACAGGCTGGAAAAAGGATTCTGGGTATTGAATTTGGGTTACCTTAACATCTGTTCAGTATTAGAGAATTTTTACACCCCCAAAGAAGTCTTGTTAGGGTTGGAGGCAAAGAAGTATTTCTGAGTAGTTTCCTTTTTTCTATTATTATTTTACTGCATATGGTGTCCTCCAGGTGCACGGGTCTGAAGGTCCCTTCTTTGGAAAAAGTAAGCAGCAAGCCCAAGAAATTATGCCATTTGTATGTGGTGTATGTTTCCTTGTGTATGTTTCACGGGAGGTTTCCAAATAGTGTCATGGGCGTTGGGAAGCAACAAAGGTTGAGACTGTTTTCAACCTGTTCAGTGTTGTGTTATTCATTTTTCTAGATGTTGAGTAAATTTGCTCTGAAGAAATTGCTCCTTTACTGCCTCAGCTGTATCTTCATTATTTCCTATCCACGTCGATGTGCAAACGCCAGCAGACAAAAGTTCTCTTTGTTTGGCAGCTTCAGCACTGCACACAGAAGTTCACATATAAATCTATGTGCTATTTATTGTTCTACCCAGATCTGTACATGTGTGTTTGTGTGTGTGCCCATTGTGTTTGTATGGAGGTGATAGATAACATTTTAAAACATTATTTTGACTGAAAAGAATAGAAGTGGATTTCATGGAATCATAGAATATCCTGAGTTGGAAGGGACCCGCTAGGATCATTGAATTCCAGCTCCTAGACCAACATAAATGTTTATAAACTTTGGTTTAGTTCATGCTTGAGGTGTGTTATCCACTGCATTTTCACTAAGACAATCTCCTCTAACCCCATATTGTCCTCTCCACAAAAACAATATTTTGAGGACATTCTGTATCACTCATGTTCTACTTTTGAATGTCTCATACAGTTTAAGCACAGGTTTGCTTCAGAAAGGCCACCAAGTCATACCTGTGTTTGAGGAACAAAACCAGATCTCTCAAGGATTAATTATTTTACTTTCTGTAAAGGACGTTGATTGTAGACAGTCTCCAATTTTATTTTTATTTTTATTTTTATTTTTACTCAGTACAGTAGTAGATAGGATCTGAGAAACACAATTCTGGTAGGATCTGGGTACCTGGGAGCTTGGTCTCACAATAAAAGGACTTTTCTTCAGTGCAACATAAATGCAGGCTAAGGAGAAAAGGACAAAGAAAGAGAAGAGGGATGATTTTGGGAATCTCAGCTATCTTCTGTTGAAAGAAAACTTCTGTGAATTTATACCTGGAGTCTGATTCTTTTGTCTCTGGTGATGGAGTCAGATGAGAGATTTCTCCCCCATATGAAGATGTTCTCAGTCAGGGGAGAGCCAGGGTCCCTCTTCCAGCTGATCCCTTGAGGATTTCTCATAAGAAACTGGGAGGTGAGACTGTCTGACAGAAGAGGTAATCACCAGTCATTTCATTTGAGAAGTGGAGTTTACGGACCATAAAAGGTTCACAAACCTGAAAGCATCTTCTCTTCCAGCCTTTCTTACACAACTACCTTTGATTACTCATTCTACCTAGGTAGGTTAAAATATACAAGTAATATTCCTGGTGTTTGGGCTCATGTAATAAAACAAAAAAGCAACTGAGATGGCAAGCAAACACCTCCTTCCAGCTATAAGTGTTCCAAGCCAAAGAGAGGACCACTTCGATGGCTCCTGTTACCATAAACCATGGCCCATTCCCATAGACAGCTCTGAGCTCTGGTGAGAGCTTTCCACATAGCTGGAGATTAAGAAAGTGACGAGGAGTTAGGCCAATGCAGAATTTACCACTCCGCATTTGAAGATTCAGAGTATCCCTTTACATTTTTGCCCCACTAAGTAGCTTCTGGTGCCTTTGGGCTGCTGCAGAAGAGTTATGCAGAGGATGCCAATGCGTATTTTCATTTTCAGATGTGTGTATTCATTTCCAGTAGCCTGCTAGCAAGAATCAGAACTTCTGATAGAAACATTCTCAAGTGACTCCCAGATGTTCTGTATTTTCCTCATAATGCCATCAGTGGATGAAGGAAGCAAGTTGGCACAAAAGACCTCAGCTGATGTCATGGCTGGAGACAGGGTAAGTGGAAAGGCCTGGAGAATAAAGACCCCTTCTCCTGGAAAAGGCATTAGCCAAGGCTCTGCCATTTGTCATAAGCTGGTTTCTGCATGTTGTGTGCATGTGCAAAAAAGATGATCCCTGTCCCACACAGTTCACAGCTGGGCCATCATCTTCAGCCTATTTAACACCACAGAGGAGAATATCCATTGTGTGGTGGCTGGGGCTCAAGAAACACAATTATCTTTTTTTTTTAAATGTCATTTAATGCACTCTGAAACCAAGAATTTGCTCTTTGGATGCACCCTGATGAGCCAGGAGTAGACATCCCGGGGTGATAAATGGCAGTCACTGGTGGTGTGGATTTCCTGTGGGCACGCACACGCACACCCCCAGGCTCCAGCACCCGCACATCCCCACAAACCTGGGGATTGCATGCAGGTTCAGTTGCAGAATTTTTGACATTTGGGCATTCTGCTGATTTTTCAAGCTGCAGATGCATTTGGGTCAGATTAGCAGAGGCAGCCAAGAAGCCGTATCACTCTCAGCCCTGAGCCAGCTGTTCTTACAGTTCCTTGGAGTGATCCAACATAAAATCATCTTCCCAGGAAGCCAACAGTTACCTTGGGAGGGACAGCTCAGGACAAGAGACAGACAGGTTGTAGAGCTGGGGCCAAGGAGACCAAAGTGTTAAGGAGTGAATCCAGGGAGTAGTGATTGCTAATTAATCCTTCATTTTCTTGGGCATTAAATTCACTTCCAAGCACATCAGTAATCTCTATTCGCATTGCAAAATGAGTCATCTACAAAATGACTAAAATTTCCAGTCATTTCGTGGAATTATTGTTTCAGTTAGTAAAATTACTGTTTAATTAATTTCTCAAATTCTGGCATGATTTTTCTACACATGCATTTCTACAGAACCATGCAATCACTTACTTCCACACTTGACACTATTTGGGGAAATTACTTAAATTGTCAGTCATTCCACAGAATAGTTGCATGTCTCATGTTATAACTGCGAAATATATTCTGGGGCATTTAAGGTTATCAGGGAGGATTATTACAGTTATTATGGGCACATCAACAGCATATTTCAGAGTATTCTAGCTACTGGAAATTAATTTTTTTTTCTCTAAATTCTCATCCATAAGCACAGGCAAGGTTTCCTTTTTAGTTTTAGGTGCACAACAGTTTCTCAAACTGGTCTGACACACACAACATCCCAGTCAGTCACAAAGGGTACACAAAGGGTTTTCACAGCCACCCAGATGACAAGTCTGAGCAGAATTCTGCCCTGGCCACATACTGAGTAAGTCTCCCTTACAGTCAATTAACAAAGTGGACAAGTGAAGTAGTTCAGTATCTGAGACATTTAATTCAACTGGTAATATTTTCATCTAAACTACACTGTGCTGTTTGTGCTTCTCTTTAATTCATCAGAGTGTTGGAGGAAGGAGAGGAGGAGGAATTACTTTATACCTACTGAGCAACCATAATTATGAGCAGTTTTGCTTCTTCTGCTCTGCATATGTTTTCAGCATGAAGTTGAGTTGCAGTGTTTTTTCCTTACGTGGTTTTTTGTCTGTAAGAAGGGAAGAGCTGTGGGTCTGATAAAAGGAAAATCTGATCTTTATAGAGCAAAGGCACATTGGATATGGCTCAGTAGTGGGAGAGATACCCAAGTTACCTTTGCTGAAGCAGACTTGGGTTGAAGGCACAATGTGCACCCTTTTGATTTGATTCCTACAGGCTCCTGAACCATTTCCATCAACTTCAGTGGGATTTAGTCAAGCCTTAGAACTTTCTGTGAAACTATGTGCATTGGCACCCAGGTTGTGCAGATATTTCAATGTAGAGATGTGCTTCAGGTGTGTAACTCTGTCCGCTGTGCTTATTTCAGCAGGCAGTCCCAGAACTGGCAACAAAAATGCCTGCAGGACTGGGGCTCTTGTGATGCTCGACAGTAATTACTTGCTTTTACTTGTGCTTTTAGTTGCTATTTTTCATGGGCCACTTTCAAAAATGAAAATAAAAGTTTTGCATTGAATTTTCTTTCAGATTGGAAAGGCAGAAAGTTGCCCTTCATTTTTTTTTTCAACACTGAGTAGGCAGAACTGTCTGACACTGTTCTGACAGAACTGTCCCTAAACATACAAGTATTCCACAAAAAAAATCATGAAGGAAATGCATCTTTCAACAGTTGTCAGCAGATACATTACATTTTCTGTGGCAACAGAAGGATCATCTATCCCCATCAGCTGAAATTCCATTGTCTCATCCTTTTCCCTCTTCTGCCAAGATCCCCATTTAAACGATTGGAAAATTTTCATTTAACTTTTCCTGAGCTCTGTATCTGTCAGTGCTGTCCCCCTGTGACTATAAGGACATTTTGAAGTCTGCCAAAGAGACATAGTGCAGGTTGAAATTAGAAAAATGCCATATGTTATTTGGGTAGAGCAGTTTATTGTCTTACAATAGTTAAAAAGAGTTATGATGGGGTTTTCCCCTGATGTTATTTAAAAAAGGAACAGCATTTGTTAGAGACAAGCCTTTGCCAACATATACTTTCTAAACCATAAAAAATTTCACATGGTTTTATCTTATTCCCATTGAATATATTTTTTCCAAGCCAAGACAAGAGCATCCTGACAATGGAGTACAGAGCTCAGAGTAATTGTCCTGGTGCTCTTTGTGTCTTGGGGCCCTCCTAAATAAGCACTGACAGATGTTGCAAGCAGTGGTCAGGAAGGTAAGAAAGGGGGGCTGCTTCAACAATCGAGAGTAATTCTCATGTACTTTTAACTGCAGAAGGGAATCAGAGGCAGACACCGTACACAGATCCTCTGCCACATTTTCTGAGTGGGATCACTGAAGGATTGCCACAGTTATGGAGTTAAAGGTTTATCTTCTGACACAATGGATAAGGCACACGAAGAGCCCAACAACCAGGCTTACAGATTAAGGAGGATTATTATATTCAGGGGGATAAACCCTCATTAACTTCAGTTTGGGACAGCAGTTCTGTGTGCGTGGACCAAAGCAATGCCCTGGGGGCTGTGCAGACATCAGGCTCCTCTGAACATTCGTGGCAGGCAGAGAAAGAGACTCCTGGAGTCCACTGACACTTCTGATATAAGTGTCTTGCACCATTGGCTCTTTTCTGGTTTTGATTTCATTTCACACAGACTTGAGGTACAACAGACAAACCCCTTCCCAACAGTGCAGACATGTTCTTCTGCCAGTATGTTTGGGGGTTGTGTATCTGTTCCTTCTCTGCATTGTGTGAAGGTTGGTTGAAGACACCCTTAATGTGATAGACATGTAAGACCAAAGTGTTAATGAGACCTGTGAGCAGTGGCAACAAAAGCCAGCCCTTTAGAAGTATTTAGCATTTCATAGATGGCACTCTTTTGTTGCTACAAAATTATTCAAGGTATCACAACTGTAATGACTGTGAAGAGCTTCAGCCGACAGGGTGATAAAAAAATAGACAGAGGTCAGAGTCAGTAAATGCAAAGTAATAGATAAGAGGAGCAAGCACCTAAGAATTTCCGTACTGGGAAGGCCCTGCAGGAGCAGGTAGCACTTATAAAGGACAAATCTTGGAGTCCTTTCCTACAGTTCTGTGAGGCTCAGTGGAAAGGGCATCTGGGAATTACTGGGAGAGAAATGAAAAGTGAGGAGAAGGTTTATTGCATGTTACTGAAGCATAAATCCCTGGTGACCACACTCTGCAGATTTCTATGTGCAGCTCCAGAAAGTCTATAACAGAACTAGAAAGGAGGCGAGACGGGGGAGCAGGAATGGACAGAAGCACATGAGGTTTCTGTACAACTTTAGATTGAGGAGACCAGGACTATTCAGCCTGGAAAAGAGTCACTGCAGAGTGTCCATCAGACCAAACTTAACATGTGGGACAAGAAGGAGCAATGTCCATTCCCTCCTTCCAGTTGTACAAGAAATAAAGGGCAGCAAATGAGAACAGCAGTTATCAACTTAATCAAAGGAAATGCTGTGTTTGTGGCTAACGTTGAATTGTAAGTTAGTTTAGAAATGCACAAACAGGTCCAAAATTGTAATGCAGACAAATGAACAAAACCAGGGTGCATCAAGTGTTCTGATAATGTGGTTGCAACCTTTGGCCACAGTTCACCGGGAAAATGAAATAGGGAAAAGCAAACTTTCATTGTCTCTTCCTGGATGCTGTCAGATACAGGATGTTATGTATAGATGGACCTGAATATTCTTACATGGAACAAGAAGTGGGCTGTTGTATCTTCTTTCTTAGATTTATCTCTTAGACCAAGACCTCTGGCAACTCTCATGGGGTTTTTTATCAGCAGTACTAGGATTTGCTTCAGGCTTGCAGTGCGGATGCTTGCTGAGTGGGCTGTTAGCTTCTATACCAGACATATTCTTCTTTCTTCCTCCTTAAGCACATCTTGACCCTTATTAATTAACAATATTTTACTCACATGCACTCATGACTGATAAAGCACCCCTAGGCTACATAGACTGAGCATTTTTTTCTTTTTGTTTTAAATTTTTTATGTCGCACATCCTACACAACATGTATAGCCCTCCTAACTTCAAATATATTCTGCAGTCTGTTGCAGCCATCTGGCATCCTCTCCTCCAAATAAGCATAGTAATAGTACATTTTCTCCTGGGATCATAAGTAAAACACAGTCCCTCATGGATGTTTTGTTGCGTGGAAATATTCACAGTTCAATTTAAGATGAAACCCAACAAAACATGGGAAGCAGGATGAGGGAGATTCAGTCTGTGTATTTCATTAAAGGTGACTCATTTACAAGATGCATATTCACTTATCTTTTGTGGGTATGGTGTATTGGTCAGGACATATAACACAGGCATTAAATGAAATTTCCTACAATTTCATGTCTGCGTCACAGATTCCAGAGCAGAGACTACTCAGCAGCGATGTGGCTTCTGGTTTTCCAGTGTAACACTTCTCATTCCTGCATCTATGAGAATAAATTCCCTCATTTTTAAATTATGCAAAACAAAACAACTTGGGTTTGGGAAGATGTACCAAATTCCCTGGCCTTCTTCACATGGAAGATTTTTCCTGGCACAGTTCAGGGCGTAGGAACAAGTAGGGTGCAGGTTTGGAATATCTGTCATTACTGCTGCCACCAGATCATGTCTCCTGAGATTCCCACTTCACTATTTGTTTCTAAAAGGTCATCAAATCAAAGTTACCAAAATAGACTTCTAAAAAATTACAAAGGCTCAGACATAATCTGCAGCCTTACCTAGCAAGAAGACTGACTTAGTTTATTCAGGCTGGAAGCATCTGGAAGCGGCCTATGCCAGAGAAGGAATAAGCACATTTAAAGTTTTACTGACAGAAATGTAGTTTTGGTGACTAGAGTGTGGATCTGGCATTAAGGGAGCTGAAACTGGGATTCAGGCCTCTGTCTGAACTTGGGAAAAGCTCCTAATAACTCTCCATATTTTATTTCCAATCAATAACGAGGGTGTTCATGTTTCCTTTTACACTTCACTAATCTTGGCTGTATAAAACGTTTAGAAAAAGTGAGTGTTTCACCAGCAGCCAGCACAGTGGTTATGGACCACTGATTGCTGCGATAAGGAAAACTCTAATGCCATGACTTGCTAGGCCTCTTGTTATAAAACAGAATTACACAGACTGACCTGAAACTAATGGGAAGTGGCTGAAAACTTAGAAAAGAAAACAAAAACACTTCCTCTCTACTCCAAAAACTCCAAAATGAAACCTTACATTCAGGCAGAAATTTAAATAAGCTTCTAATGCAAAGTGAGGTGTAGGGGGGAAACGGGGATAGATGGTCCCATTCGCTTATGCTGGGCTCTGCTTTATATGTCATTGGGTGGCTTTATTGCTTTCCCCTAAACCTACCCAAAATATTGAAAGGGACTTAAATGTGCAGCTCTGACTTGGCCTGGAGCTACTGCCTATTGTCCTGGTACCATGTCTGGAGCAGAGGTGGCAACTGGTGTGGATGAGTGGTTAAAAAAAACCAAAAAAACAATCAAGTGGAACTTAGTGGAATTTGAGAACAGTACAATATTTGCCCCTACAATTATTCAGATTTCACCAGTACGCATTTCCCCTTCTATATCTCAAACTTGAGTTGAAACTTAACATATTTTTCCTTCAGTCTGGTAATCTGCACTGGCATATGAATTTGAAGCTATCCCAACATTAAGGCCACGTCAATACATCTTGTTAGAAACACCCATTGAGTTGAAGGCACTGAGGCAGTTTTTAATGGAAGGGGTTGAGGCAAGTGACAGTTGCCTTAAAAATGTCAGTGTAACAACTTCATTGATTCTGTAGGGAGGAGAGAAACCTATGGAAAAATATTTTTAACTTCTGTATTGTTTTGACTTCTGTCCTCTGTAAGGCACCTTTTACACTGTCCCATCATGTGAATCACGTGCCTTTACCTGAACCAGGTATAATTACAACTTGTAATTAATGCAGCTGGGAAGGTACACAGTGAGCAACATGTCCTTCAGGAGGAGATTCATTAAGCATTTTGCAGCACAAATAAATATTCTTCTGCCTCCTGGGGGAAGTTTGTTTACTTACAGTGATGCACACAGATACATTTGCAGTTTGGACTATCTAGAGGTCAGAGTAACTTTGCCCTGAACAAAAGGAGAAAAATAATCGTGTTGGGTTTTTTTCTGCCAAAACTGATTTATCAAATATAGCAACTTTCTTGTCCCAGAACTATTGCTAACTTTGACCCAAATTTGTGGAGATAAATATTGTTGGAAAGAAATACAAGGCTAGAACATGGATATAGATCTTAAAAGTGAAAAAAAAAAGTGATGCCTGTCAAATGGCAGTTAGAGCATTCCTTTGCTGTAGTTAAGACATGTTGGTGGTTCTTGTGTGGGAAGGCTCATGGGGAGCACTTCCCTCTGGCAAAGAGAAGGGGGAGTTTGTGACAATGGTGCCAATGACAATGATGCACCAGTGGAGATAGTTTGAGACAGCTGCATCAATCTCTTAGCTCTAAAGCCTTGATTTTTCTTGTTGTTTTCCCAAGTTTAGGGGAAGCCCTCCTCCTGCTTTGCAAGATCAACTGTGGAAAAAACTGTTGGTTTTCATGACATATAAAGAGTTGCAGGCAGGATAAGACTATGTGGGAACACAATCCCTGAAAATTTGTGCATTGGTTAAATCTGTCTCTAGAGGTATCTGGGTCTTTCTACAACCAAAGGTGTTTTAATCATTTAAATGCTGTTGAGCTTCAAGGTGTCCCTAAACCCCTTAAACAATAAAGTCTAAACAGCAGAAGTAAATTTATTTTATTCTTCCAGCAAAGGAGATAGAGGGTTACTTGAATTCAGAAAGAAATACATTGTAATTCTCCAAACAAATTAAATATTTTGAGAACACTTCCTACATTAGATAAGTCCTTTCTCAAGACCAGAGGGAGAGTTTGATTTCCTTGAGTTCCTTCTTTGGAATGATAGTTTCTGCCAAGCCAGATTTGCTCAGGCACACAACCAGCCTATTGCCTCTTTTTTTATGAATCATGCTAAGTTTATGTCAGGCACATTTACAAATCTACTGCTTGGCATTGTATCCTGTACTTTGAGGGAGCCACGTGCCACGGGTGTGTTCAAGTGAAAAATACTGTGTTGATTTTGGACACTTTGTGCTTATATAGATGCATTTTGGCCTGTGTGGGCCGGAAGAGAAAGCAGTGACCTGAATAGCCAAGCATGAATCTCAGTTAAAACATTTACACAGCTGAGAACAGTAATCTCTCCTGAGCATAGAGAAAACAGTTGGAGCTGTGAAATGCTTTCCAAAGTATCACTGCCTGAAGGAGCAGCATGAAGCAAGGCTGGTCTGGAGATCACATTTGGAAGGAACAGAGAGATGTTTCCATTCCCATCACTGGCTGGTGCACAGCTCTGGCTTTTCTTCCTCCCTTTCATTGGGGTTGCCACCTACAAAAGCAGAGCAAAAATAATAATAAAATATCCTGACTAAGACGCTCAGTTTTACCTTACATATAGTGATAGAATTTCTTCTGTAACCAACAGTTTGTCTATCCTTTCTTGCCTGAAGGGTTTGCGTGTGTCCATGTGTGTGTGTACAAATATATGAATGTATGCATGTCCACAGATACACAGAAACTGTGAGGACAATTTTCAGGTTAGGGCACTTCAGACATTCCCCTGGGAATCAACCCAAAGGAGGAAAAAGGCCTCATGACAGGCAGTTCCTGTGCACCCCACAACATTTGGGGAGTCCAGTATTTTTTTTAAAAATGAGGCGGCAACCAGGGCCTCAGCACTCTCTAGATGCCCTTAAAGAGGCTGCAGGAGATTTTAGGAGAGCTTAAAATCCACTCTCATTGGATTTCAATTCTTTAGGGGGGAAAAAAGGCGGTTGAAAACTTTGGTTCTTTTATTTTGTGAAGGGCCAGCTCCCTTGGCAGGGAAGCCCTGTCATTCAGTCTCAGCAGCCACCCTTTGGGCTGTGGCGTGTGGCAATAACCCTGCACAGAGAGGCCTAGGACAGGAGCAGCAGAATATCTTATCAAAAGCTTTATCTCGCTCTTATCTCCTGGCTCTTCTCACTGTCATGCTGAGGTAAAGATTGTGCAAAGCAGTTGAAAATAAAGCCACCGCTCTCTTGAAATATTCTGTCCCTGCAAACACGCTGGGCCAGCACCATTCCAAATGCCACCTGTGAAGTCCTTGGTGCAACTTTCTGACAAAAATCTCAGCGCTGCCTGGAGATCTCCCATCCAACTGTTAGGCCTGGAATTTCTTTCACTAATAGAAATTGGTGGTGCAATGAATGTGCACACACACAAAATTAAGAAAAGAATAATAAAAAGGAAGAAAGCAAGTAAACAAGCTGTTCTGCCTGTGAGAAATGCAGAGAAAAAGACAAAAGGAAAATGCCTCTCAGACAATAGTCATGTTGCTTCATAAACTACTGAAAGTCTGAAGAGTCAGTGCAGAAAATTGTGATGCAAATACATCAAAATACATTGTGTGGTTCTCTAACCCAAATGCAAGTGTTTTGCAAATTCTTTTGAAATGCTTAAAGCTAAACTTATATAACCATTCTCAAAATACTGGGGAATAAGAATCTGGCTACTCCCATGTTTTCAAAGTTAAAAGGAATACTGTGTTATTTTTTCTAGGAAATTCACATACAAAACTGGCATTGTGGATCTTAACCAGGTGTCATGATGGACTGGGTGTAAAGCAGTGAGGAGTGGGGAAACGGTGTGTCTGTCATGAGGCATTGTATAATTTCATTTGGATTTCCTAACTGCTAGCATGTGTTACTGACAACACCTATTAAGGATTCACTGATGAAAAGGAAGGCAGTAAGAAAAACATAGATTTAGTAGAACATCACTTTTTAGTTATTTTGAATAACAATCATAACAAGAAAGTCAAAGGAAAACTGAACTTCTTTCCTAGAAATATACACCAGAAAAAACCACCAGAAATTACCTCTCTAGATCAACTTATTAGTCGTGATCCACACGATTATGAGTTCTAAATGTGCATCAGGCCTTGTCATCAACCTAGCAAAGTGTGTCGTACACCATAGCACAGGCAGCTGTACCTGGCAAGGTGACACTACAGCTGCAAAATCCACTTGGGATACAGTGACATGGAATACAGAAAATTGACAGGCAAAGGGATGAAATACCCACAGTATCTCAGGCATTGCTCCGACTGGTCCCTCTGCAGTGGCTGCCATGTCAGTGCCAGGACCCCCTGCCCCATTTGGCACATTTCTGGCCACCTGGGAAGTCCTATTAAGGAAGAAATGGCCATGGCTGATGTGTCAGCTGCTTTGGTGGCTCGATGGGCAGGATCAAAGGCACAGAGGAGCAGGGACAGGAAGTTCATACGCTGCGTGTGACACAACACAACGCAAAGACTCTTCCACTTCATGTAATGAACGACTAAAAATACCCTGGCACTGTGAGGACTCCAGAGAACAGCCAGCACACGCATCTAAAAATATTGGTGCTATTCTCTCACCACAGGATACCAGTAATATCAGTGGGAGCCCACTGAAAGGTAGTGGGAAGTCTCTGGGAGTTACTCACATCCTGCATGAGTCCATGTCTCCCTGAAATCCACAGCCATTCCTTCAGGAGCGCCGCTTGTTATTATTTACGTGCGACATACAACTTGTTTATGTTTTCCCATTCTCTTTTAACTCGTGCTCTTCCTTGAGAGAAATCATCTGAGAGCGATCCAAGCTTTAGTTAAAGTACACTTCCAAGTTTGGGACCCTGTGGAAATAAAGCCCTGGGAATTAAGGACTTTCTCATTTCTCCCCAGTACCTTCTTATCTCCAGGCAGAGCTGTTACTTAGCATGTGTCCAAGGCTGGATTTTCATTGAACTTCATTTTTCTGGAGATGTTTTCCTTTTTTTCTTGAGAGGTCCCTAGAGCTTGGTCCTGAATCAGCTGGCCTCTGAAGGAGTTTGGCCATCTTTTAACTTCTCTCTTTTAAACAAGCCTCAGTGCTAAATATGGCTGTATAGAGAATAACACCTAACTTACTTCTCTGTGTGTGTTACCTCATATTTCCCAGGTTCAGACACACAGTATCTTTTTTTACTCTGCTTTGCTGTCTGCAATCCAATAGGGCAAAGCTATTCTCTTTTCTCAATGCTGAGAATGTGCTCATGCACCTTCTAGGTAAGAACAAGTACATCTCATTACAGCTAATGGTACATCACTTCATTGAGGGGAAAAAACCTCCCTTTATAAATAATTTGCACAAACTTTGTGTCCTACTCTTTTATGTTTCTTTGGAGCTCTCCATTTCTGAGTGGTCTGCATTGCCACATAACCTTAAATTTGGGGGATATTATTCTTTTCCATTAGCATTGACTTAGTTTCTGCGCTGCAATAATTTTCATGCAACTTTGCTGAAGCAAATAAGGTCACATTGCTGCACAAAATATTACTGGATCTCATTTATAACACTGTCAAGATACCAGCAATAGCCTTAAAATTATAGTGCTTTTTTCATACCTTCTCAGGTAGATCCACTGACTTAATATGGGTATTATAACTCTCATGCCAGCAGAACTTGCCTTGGATGATTTGTGCATTGCCAGGACTTTCTGTCTGAGATAAGGTTTAGTGGGCAATAAGCCTTCTGCTCAGTGTTTTCTTATGGCTCTGAAATGATAAACTCTGATTTAAAAATTGTATAATGCTGATAAAATTCTGGATAACAGTGAATGAAACTTTGTTTCCAATTCTCCTCTCTATTTTTATGGAAAGCTAAACCAAACAGTTGTAAAAAAGCACCTGAGAACTGGCCTCCCCCCGTTGGTGTGACTCAGGTAGCTGACTTACACTGAATTAAATGCCACAGGTACCAGGTGTGCTGCTCACCGATTCTGAAATGGCTGTGTCCTTCATCAGAGCACCTGTGTGCTCAACCAAAACACGTAATTAAAATGGCCACAACAGAGAAAGTGTTATATGCCACCATAGCCCCTGAGGACAGGGAAACTCACTGAGATGTGGCTTTGTCCACTGATTGTCTCTTTCGTGCCGCGACACTGGCTGTCCAGCTGGCTGTGTATTCACCAGTGCCAGCACCTGCCCGGACGGGAGAGGATGGCGGAGGCTGCTCGCGGGCGCGGGAGGGTCGGCGAAGTCCCAGTTCGGGTTCACCAGACCCACCGGTGGTGCGGGCGCGCTGGAAGGCAGGAAGGAGGCGGAGGGGCTTCCCGTGGTAGAGGATTTATTGGGGTGCCAAGATCATGCAGAGAAGCCCCAAAGGGCTATTACCCAGGTATTTTATGCCTTACAGAGTGGGAGGGGAGAATACAAAATGCCCAATGATGCAGGGACACGGGGTTTGAATTCTCACGGGCAAGGGTACAAACCAATCAGGAATACCATAGGAGGAGAGAGATCTCTCTTGAGGGAGAAGCCAAACACAGGGAAAAAGGGGTGAGATGGCAGTGGCCAATTATGGGGGTATGCTGGCTGTGGAAGCAGCCATAACGCACTGCAACATCTTTCTTTCATTTTAATCTTCATTTCTGTGCAGAATGATTTGATTTCCAGGAACACACGTCTTCTTGATCAGCCCCAGCACAAGCACAACAGAATATGTATAAATATAGAAGCCTGTTTATTTCAAGATGTTTTTTTTCCACACTGCATCCGGTCAATAGTTTAGATGAATATTTAGACAGTTGAATGAAAACAGGGCTGGGGTGCTGGATCAGCTGTAAAGGTTGAGGGAGGACTGGTCTTCCCATTATTTGAATCATCTGCTTTCTTTACGTGAATTAGCAACAATGCTCCAAACAGTAAAAGAGTCATGAATGTTCAGCAGCCGATGGATTACTTTTAAAGACCTAATTTTAAAATCATTATCTATTTCTTTAAGAAGGTATGTCTTATAGGTCTCTCCATAATCACCCAAAGATTGGGTGATTTGGGATTTTCAAATGTATGTGCTCTGATTCCCCATAGATTATTTGAACCCCAGCTCACATGGACACTTTCTTGAAACCAGAAATACCTTTGGGTATTAATTTTACCTGTTCATCCTTGGAACCATTATCTTAGTTTACAGAGAAAGGGAAGAATTTACCATAAATAAGGTATATCAAGATGATCTGGAAAAGACATAACTGAGGGGAGAGATGTGGGAGATGTCTCCGAATTCATAAATGGGGAGACAGAGACAGAAGTTAACTATTAGTAACCAAGTGTTACAACAAAGTGACAGGGCACAAAAAGTGACATAAGAAGGATGGAGGGAAAGAGCTCCCTGTTTTATTGGGCAGCATGGAGCAACTTCACAGAGTGTCTTGCCACGGGACAGTGAGGAGGGTGATATTCCAAGAGGTTCCAGGAGACACTGGCCACATCCATGCCAGAAGGCTGGCGAAGGAGGACATGATTGTCCATGTTGCACATACACCTCAGGAAGCTCCTGAAGAGATGATTACTGAGGCCAAGCAAGGAAATGAATAATGTTACACCACCTCAGCTTTATACTCTCCCATAAACATCTGTTGCTGGAAACAGAGGATGTGCTTCGTGGCCATTTGAGTTTCTGTGCTGCAGTAGGCCTCCTCCTCTCTTTCTTGTGGCATTTTCCATCTTTAAAAGGATCAGCTTGAAAACTTGAAAAACCTGTGATGCACTTTTGTTTTCTTAAAAGAAACATAAAGGCTGTACAGATCTGGGTAAATTTAGACATCCTTCTTATTCACACTCTGCTGCTCTTCCCTCATCGTTGGCTACTGTTCCTTGTGTGTTACACCGGTGTCTTCTCAAGACTTCAGGTCACCTCAGATTTACATGAATTACATTGTCTGAGTCATGCAATGAGATTTTTATAGCTCCAGCATGATATTTCCCTACAGTTGTCTGTACATTTTCCCTTCCATCCTCC
Organism: Daphoenositta chrysoptera; assembly: GCA_013397915.1. Lineage (NCBI taxonomy): Eukaryota > Metazoa > Chordata > Aves > Passeriformes > Daphoenositta > Daphoenositta chrysoptera. Next base: position 109,968 of record VZRO01007180.1, read on the forward strand.
TTAGGACTTCTGTCTGCAGGTCTTTATGAGGTTTGTGTGCTGACTCCTGTTCCTCCCTCCTGGGAGGCACCTGCTTCCTGGAGATCTTGCCCTCCACAGAGAAGTTTCAGAAAAGTGGCTCTAACCAGGGAGCAATTACTTCTTTGTTCTTCCCAAGCTTGTTACAACCCAAACACAAGCATCCATAAATCCCAGATGTATTCCTAGGCAGAGGCACTAGGAGCATTCACTCCTCCCTGAACCTGCAGCGTGCCAGCTTAGAGCCTAATAAAAGGTTATCATAACACTTGGAGATAAAAGCAGTTCTGAAAAACAAACAATAATATATATACGTGTGTGTGTGTTCCCTACACAAAATTTAAAATAGAATCATCATCATCATGCAAACCTAAGGCTTGCCCCTACTTTCAGCAGCAATAAGTTGTATTTGGGCATAAGTAGTTGCTATGGGGCCTGATTCAACTCCCACATAAGTCAGTAGGAGACTTGAAATTCCCTTCAGTGGAAGTGAAACCTGAGCACTTGGATATTTTGTGAACACTGACGTTATAGGCTATAAAAAGCAATGCTTTAGGTTCCAATATAAAACCCAGCGATGGCAGGGACAGACTGATTCTTGAACATGGGTCCTCAGTGCTATTGTATTGAAGATAATGACTACAATTCATTGCCAATTTCTTTGTTATTACTGGTGTAAAATAGATCAGTCCAGGCAATGGGATTAACTGCTCCTGTATTTCTTGGCTGCTTTCTTTATTGTTGTTGTTGTTTTTAAATAGTTTTCCTGTTGTGCTGTTACAGATGAATTCTGGTAAATATTTATCCTTGCACTTGCTGTAAACGTATTCCTTTCCTGGTGGGGCACTGCACAGCTCCAGATGTGCAGAGCTGAGCCTTTGCAAGAACAAAGAGGGCCCCAAGTGCACCCATGAACAGAAAGGGGACAAAAGGCTCGTGGCATCTCTAAGAAGTTGCTGCATGCAGCTTTGCTGAATGCAGCCATCTCAGATTTTAGGAGTGTTTGACTTGGCCACAGCTGGAAAAAGTCAGTATGAAGAACTACGGACAGGAAAAGGGTAAAATCTCGCCCTGTGTTACCCAAGTCACCCTGAACATCACACGGCACAGCATGTGAACAACTGCAGTGCCACTGGGGTACCCAAAATTCCATTTCCATCAGCTCTCCTGGATTCTCCGGTTTTGACAATGTGCATGCTCTTCTCAAAGGGAAAGGGACTGGCATCCCACTGGAGAAACGTGCACTGAGTTGAATGTGACCAGCACTTGGGCTGAAATTGTGTTAAACCCACTGAAGAAAATAATTCTTCCTTTTGCCTTTTTGGGACAAATTAGTGGCAGATTGACCATCAGCTGGTGCCTTGAAAAACAGCAAAAGCCTGGTGGAGTCAGCCCTGCTCCAGGCAAATATCACACAAGTCTTACATGAATGAAGTGGCTGACAGATGCACTTCCAAACACACCTAACCTGCTATTTCCTAGTGCACATCCACATGGAAGCAGGAAGCAGACTTCCAGAACATGAAAGGAAGATTTGCTTTCGTATCTCATTGTATTCTAATGTGACTTGAGGCAAACAAAATACAGCTATGGGCTTTGTTATTTTAATTATTCTGTGCAGCCAGTATAAAGCAGTATCACACTGTGTGGTTAAACATAACTCTTACTGGCCTGAAAATTGTGCACATAATTCCAGAAATTGCACAGAATTCAGGAAATATTTTTCCTAATGGCCTGTCCTGACCAAGGAGAGCTTTGTTCAGACCTCTGTCACATCATGGGATAAGAAGAGATGCACAGGTAACACTTACCTGGCATTCAGGGTCTGGTGTCAGTTCTGCACGTATTTCCTGCACATCTCTTGGCTGAGGGGGCTGCCACTGAACTGACTCTATAAATAGCTGTATTTTATGATAGGCACTGAAATTAGGGTTCAGTGCAAAGCATGTGGGAGTCCTCCTAGAAGCCTGGATTTGTCCTATGTACTTAAGTCTCTTTGACACTTTTTAGAGGAGACAGCAATGAAATACAACGATACTAAATAGCTGGAGGAGGAGGAGAACAGTTTGTGCCTTGACAGGCGAAGTGTTTTAAAATATTTTTTTCAGCTATTGAGAGTTACATACAGTCTTTCATGTATTAGTTATGGGTCAACTAGAGTTTAATTTCAGCTAAGATGGAGGCAGATGGGTGGTAAGTGGAGAAAAACTGAAAAAATTGGATGAATATTTGATTTTTTTTAAATGTGAGAAAATTCAAATTAATCTGAGACGATCTGCAAGGGAAAGATTAAATTCTGCCAGCACCAGTCCTAGAAATAATCCCCTGTTAATGTACCAAACCAGTCACATGAGCTAAATTTTACTTGCAGACTCTTTCCTCAGATATGTTCCCACCCCTCCGGTATTTTTGTTTTTAAATATTATTTCCACTAGAAAGGTTAAAACACATTTGGCTGTTCTGATTACGCATACATGATGGCATGATCCATTTTGATGATGCTTTTTCAATATTCATGACAGACAGTCCCACCCTTTAGGCTGAAACTCCCTTTGATTTCAGGTGAGGATTTTTGCCTAATGATCAGGCCCTGGGGTGTTTGGCTCATCAGTTGCTACATAATCAGCTAAGAAAAATTTGAATTGATAAAAAGCAGGAATAATGGCACAAATTGCTGGCAGAGCAAATACATTTCAGGGCATATGTGTAAGAAAAATCACCCCCTCAAAAAAAAAAAAAAAAAGTAGAAATGCAGCTAATGCTGTGTGTTACTGTGTTATACTGTGTTATACATTCACAACAGAAGACTCAAGGAAGGATTCAGACAACATTATCAAATGTCAGACCAACCCAGCAACTGTTTCAAGTTGCTGAGAGCAGTTGTTGAGAGAAAATTGCTGAGAAAAAGAGAAAATAAACTCCCACCATTCTATGGGATTGAGAGCTCCAAGAGTTTGTGTCCATGCAGGAGCTATAGAATCAGAGAAGGGTTTGGGTTGGAAGGGACCTTAAAGTTCATCCAGTCCCAACCCCTGCCAAGGGCAGGGGCACTGTCCACTATCCCAGGTTGCTCAGAGCCCCATCCAACCTGGCCTTGAACACTGCCAGGGATGGGGCAGCCACAGCTTCTCTGGGCAGCCTGTGCCAGGGTCTCACCACCCTCACAGGGAACAATTTCTTCCTGATATCCAATCTAAACCTGCTCTCTGTCAGTGTGAAGCCATTCCCCCTTGTCCTGTCACTCCAGGCCCTTGTCAAGAGTCTCTCTCCATTTTTTTTCAGGCTCCCTTCAGGCACTGGAAGGCCACAGTTGGGTCACCCTGGAGCCCTCTCTTCTCCAGGCAGAACAATCCCCATTCTCTCAGCCTTTCCTCACAGCAGAGTTGCTCCATCCCTCTGATCATCTTGGTGTCCCTGCTCTGGACTGGCTGCAGCAGCTCCACGCCCTTCCTGTGCTGGGCCCCCAGGGCTGGAGGCAGCTCTGCAGGTGGGGTCTCACCTGAACAGGGCATAGGGGCAAAATACTGCTTTTTTTGATGCATTCCAGGACACAATTGGCTTTTCTGGGCTGCAAGTGCACGTTGCTGACTTGTGTCCAGCCCCTCATCCACCAGCATCCCAAGGAAGTCATGCAGATGTAGCATAGAGCTTTGAAATCAGTTCCCTGTGCCTGGATATCTGCAGCCCAACGTTTGTGGCCACCTGAAGGCACCCACTGATGTCATGTAGTGCCACATGGGCTTAAGGACAGGCCACTAGGGACACCACTGTAGTGGTGCTTCCCAGACAATGCACCACTCAATATACTCAGAGCTGTAGACCAGGTGACCCAAAACTGGCCCGTGGAACCCTGTGGAAAAACTCTGTGATATTCCCAAGGTTTGAAGGTGCGAAAGGAGCACAGTGAAAGAATTTTGTAAGACACCATTAACTCATCAAAGTGCCTGAAGCCCCTGCTCTGGGGAAGATACACATCTTATATATCTCACCCAATATTAGATATTGGTTCCCACTTTTGCAATAAAGTTTTCTATCCAAATGCTGGACAAAAAACATCCAGTGTCTGAGGCTGTTTTAAGGTGGCTTTTAGCCACCAAAGCTCCTGGTGTTTCTTTAGAGCATTTTCATTTTCTGAACAGCATAAATGATGTCACTTATCGACTGCCAAACCTATTTCATAATTTCAATAACCGCCAGGGGACTGATTAAATCTGAAATACTTTGGCCTATTTTAAAGGAAGTCTAATTGTGTTTTTAAGTCAGCCTTGGAACACATGATTCTTTATTAACCTAATAAGCCTCCATTATCCCATTCCCAAAGTTCTAGTCAAGCTCTGTATTTAGTGTAAAGTACCGTGCACTGGTTAATTAGAGCATATTATCTTGGATGAAAATGCTGAATCTTATTCTGCAGAGTCAGGGCTTGGAGAATTTGTTAATACTCTGCATGTACCCAGCTTGGTTCTTATCTGAGCCCTGGCATGTGTTAGCAGGACAATTACCTACTTGCAATAGCTGCCTGCTGGCAGAGGGGAGTGCTGAACAGAGAGTTATTTCACCAAAGATAGAAAAGTGACTCATTTTGATTACTCAGTCATGTCCTCTGCTCCTTGTACGTGCACAATGGGAAAGTCTGATGGAACCAGGGGAAAGAGGAGCAGCATGTGTTCCAGTCACTTCTCTTATTCACCACTTCGCTGTAGCAAAACTAAAAAGCCAATAATTATAATATAACAAGAGTGAGTAATAAGACATTTCACCTTTGCACATTTAGGAGGCAAATCCGAATTTAAAGAGAAATGACAAGTTAAAGACATCAAGGAGTAAAGGGTGGTGATAACTCAATTTCATTTCTGTTTTCCGCAATTTCCAGTCAGCTTTGCCTTCCGGTCTCTGTCTTTCTGTTCGTGTTGCAAAAAGGAGAAGTGTTCTCATCCAAACAGCATCCTGCTTCATATTAGTGTGGTACATTTTACAGGAAAAGTGCATTTACAAAACACACTCTTCCTAATCTGGTCTGGGAAGATGGAGTAGACAGTGCGTGTCAGGTAACATTTCCAAAGCCTCCTACTGACTTGGTGACCCCATTCCCACATTTAAGTGATCCAGGCCTATGGAAGTCTCCTGAGACTCACAGACTCTCAAAACCATCTCTTACAGACATATTCCGTCATTTTAAAAGTTTTTTCATGAAACAGCTCACCAGCTATGCCCATTTTCCTACTGAAAAAAAATATTATTAAATTTAAAAATCTGCAGCACTAAAAGCTGTATCACTAAAAAGCCAGAAGTAAGCAGTGTGCCTCTACAATAATCTATTCAGGCTGATGGTCTGTTCAATAACACATCGTTATGCATTTTCCATGCTAATTAATTTAGTAATGGTCCCTTAATCTAATGCAACCTTGTTTCAAAAATTGGAAAACTGTTTTCATTAAGGGTTTCATGTCACCCCTGCAAGGTATAGCCCAACGGTGTAATTTGAAACACATGCAAATCTGTGGTTGTACATTGGACAGTGGCACATTAATGTAGCAGCAGCATTTAAAACACAGCATACACAGAAGATCATTTTAATCTGGAGGACAGAATAATAAATATTTTTTCCCTTCCTAATTTTTAATATAAAATCATGTTTCATCTCTCGTGACATCAGCAGAAGGATGTCCAGTTAAACAACAACAGTTTCAAAGCCATAAAGTAAAAATCTTCAAATGGTTTTCTAGAATTTTCTGAAACTAAGCACTTTCTTAAAAAAAAACCCCACAGCAACACTGAGTTGCTGGGAAAGCCCTCTCAGATCGTGACCACACTGCTGCCAGACACTTCTTGACTTTTCACCAACGCTCTGTGGCTCTCCTAAAGCCTTCTCCAGTGACCTTCACGACTCCCATGGCTGAGACTGCTGTCCTCACTGAATCCTGACCTCTGATCACTGTTTCAATGAGATTTTGAATTTACATGGCTTCATCTATCCTTTTAGTACCCTTCCTTTATCTAAACACTAGTTCTCAGTGCAAAATTGTAATGGTTCTCTGCCAACGAGAACATTAAGACATGATTTCAATAAAAACAATGCATAAAATTTTGCCCAAATTGATGCATTTTAACCTTTTAGAATGCAATACCTTCAATAATTCTATTTTTTGTTCCACAAAAATTATTTCCCCATTTTTCAGCCATCTCTAATTTTAACAATAACTTGCAGGTGTTTCCTGTTAAGTTCGTAATAACTGTGTCCTGAGATAATAAAACTCTTGGATTTGGCCCATTTATCATATTTAAATTATAACTTAAAGGTGCATCCTGTTTACAAGGTAATAATTGTATATGGGACTAAACAAACTCTTCTGGAGCCAGTCCAATCTATTGTGTTATGTTGGGCTTGAAGAAACCTTGGATAATAGGTAGTAAAAGTTGATTCTCCCCTCTTAGCAAAAAATGGAAAAAAGATAGGGAAATAAGGTTGGTGTTTTGCCTAAATTAGGAAATTTACTTTGAAAAACTAAACAGGCTCCAAAATGAGCAATTGAATAATCTTAAACCTTAGCTGATGGCCAGACACTCAGTGAGAACACACCCATCTGAATTCCTTAGGGTGGACGTCAGCACAGACGTAAATGTGCAGCCCTGCACCCCCTGCTCTGTCTCCCATGTCCTTCCAAGGGTCTCCTGGTCCTCTCTGGCTGTCCTCCCCTGGCTCTGAGGCAGCATTGCCCCATTCCAAGGCCACCGGCCTCAGCCTCCCGTATCCCTCCTTGCTCTGGCCATGGCTTGGGTTTTAAAATATGCCCGTTTTTGTCAGGAGAGAAAACCCAGAAGGTTTAAAAAAACCCCAAAATCCTGGGGAAAGAGGTCAGTTATTGAACTCACAAGTCCTCTGTTAGACAGCTGCCTTACAATGAGATTTGGGGTCTCATGCAGAGCTCTCCACCTTGCCCCAATCCATTGCGCTGATGATCCCAAATTTGCAGCCCTTTCCCCAGAGCCAGCCTGGTGCTCTCCACCTCTGTGATTTAACAGCCTGCAGAACCTCGTGCAGAGGGACAACAGTCACTCCTTTGTTGAGGTCAGGACTTAGGGGGCTGCGGAAGGAATTTGGGTTGTCCTGTGTGCAGAGGAAAGTAACAACTGCAGCATGGAGCACAGAGAGATACCAGCATTCAAAAAAGCCACTCGAAAAATAAACTCCAGAAGCCACCAGTGCATTCACTCACATTGTAGCTTGGCTCCAGTGTTTCACTGTTATTTCTTAACAGCAAAATAAGCCCCAAACTTTTTTGCTACATACTGCACAGTATGCGTAATTCAAGGAGAGAATAAAGGCTGGCATTGTATAGCACACTTTCTCATGCACACACAAACCTCCTTCCAGCTTACTGAAGGAATCAAAGGGTGGAGGGCGTGCCTCCAGAATTTCATGTAAATGACGTCTTTTTTTTTCTCCAGTTTTAATGCCACCATAAACTCAGTGTGATGAAGCATTGATGAATAATGAGCCCATGACACATCGTACTTTTAGAACACCTCATATATTTGGCACATGCCGGGCACCATTTCTGTCTTTTCTTTCTTTGCCCTCCACCCCCCCACTCAGGCACAGGTTGGCAAACACTTCTGCCGTAAAGAAGAAATGCAGGTTTATTTTCACACTGAGCAGAGTGGCATCCCTCTCTTTAGGGTGCTGTGAGGCAGCTCATGCCATCCAAGCAGGCAGCACACCCTCACCAAAGTCACTGCCTGGACAGGCCAGTGGTCACCCTCAACTAGGAGCCATCAGTGGCGTGGATGCTTTTGTTCCTCCCTCATCTCCCACCTGGCATGGAACTGTCACCTTCCCTGGAGCAGCGTCACAACAGCCTGGAGTAGGGAAATCAGGACATCCTTGTGAAAAAATGCAGCTTCTTATTCATCCAGTGACTTGGAGGGAGTTGGGGGTTAAACTGCATTTTATTGAGAGGGATGCCCTTTTTCTGTGTAACATTGTCCTGGGTTTCTTGGTAACAATTGAATTCCTGGATTTAAAACCACCTAGGAAAGAACTCGGTAAGTCCTAAGTCAGCAGGAGTGACCATGCTGTCAGAGGGGGACAGGGAGATACACTGTCGTATGGGAAATTAAAAGCCTTGGTGAATCTCCAGCGGCAGAGGTGTTCCCATCGACATCTGCCAGTTCTAACCCTACAGCAAGGTCTGGCCTCTTGCCAGCTCTTCCTTACAGAGGGGAAGATCAGGGATGGTCTCCTGGCACGCTAGAGACCTTAGCCTTACCTTCTGATCCGGCCTCCTGAGGATTTGTGTTCCACTGGAAATGTGGATTTCACCAGGTGGGAACACCCAGAATGGGGAGGCAGAAGAGAATTTAACAGTGCTGGAGGCATAGCATGGAAGATGTTTTCCCAGGAAAGAAGGAGGCTGGACAAAATCAGAAGTTTTCAAGTCTGGCCAAGGAGCCCATCATGTAGATGAAAAGGTCTGCTTTCTTAGTCATCAGTGTGAGAGTACCAGCAGCATAAAGTTTGTCTTATAAAAATCATCTCTAGTGTCTAGAGCAGTGTACAGGGAGTTTTCATTTCTCATTTGCCTTTATCACTTTGCTTATATTGAGATATGGGAAAATAATTCATTTTAAGCTTACTTTTTTCCACTAAATTCTTCTGAGTTTTCAAAGATGAAAAAGGACTTATGTCTACTCTCCAGAAAGGTCCTTAATGTCTTTAATGGAGGCTTTCAAAGCAACATGAGGGAACAGGGCATAAGGAAACTACTTGAATCTTCATTGCTTTGAAAAAACATCTAAACATACCAGTTTTAAACCAACCACTTTTTCCCCATGGTTGCCAAAAATCCTATAATGCTTTCCACATGGCTGTTTAAGCTGAAAGAGGTGACATCAGACACCCAGGCTGCCATGGAGAACATAAGGAAACCTGGATATTGCTGACAAACCATGGGTAGTTCCTTCATTTCCAAAGTTATCAGGACTGCACATGGCACAAGCACAAATTAATGCCATTTCTCAACTTGATTATGCTCATTTCCCTGGGTGACAATCTCTCCTGGATGAGATAAGCCCAGTGCTCCTGCTGGGAGCTGCTCCTGTCACTCAATTCAGAAAACAAGGTCAATCAACC
>VZRO01007180.1:119214-133216 GCA_013397915.1 Daphoenositta chrysoptera
AAAAAAAAAAAAACCCAACCCCCCCCCCAAAAAAAAAAAAAACAACAAACAAAACCATTACCAGCAATTTTCTCCATTTTGTAACAAAGCTCCAGAAGTTGCATGACCACATTTCTGTCATCAGAACTGTTTCTTTTTTCCCCCTTCAGGCAGGCTGCAGGGAGGATTTGAAATAGGGAACTAAATGAGTCTCTTGAAATTGGCTTTTTGTAGCAGAGCTACCAGAACCACATTGATTGAAATTAGGACCTCAGGGAATTAATTTCTTCTGGCAAAAATGACAGTTCCTAAAACTTGTATCAGTATTTTCACACCAATCATTTATATTTTAGAACTTATTTTAAGATGAGGTTTTGTCTGAGGCTAATTATTTGCTTCTAGAAACAGATAAAGCTAAAAGCATGCTGATAATCTCCTTCTAATCTCTCTGTACCAACCTCCTTTGGCCCCAAACAAATCTTCTGGTCAATGATAAATTTGGCAGCTCTGTTTTCAGCATTGGCTCAAACTCAGCTGATCTGAATGCTCTTTTTAAAACAAAAATAAAACCAGCTCCTCCTTTATGAAATACACGGTCACTGTTCACTCCAGGCTGCAACTGGTTAGGCTGAAAAAGGGTTAAATCCCAGTTTTTCATGGCGACATTGAGTGCTCCTATTTTATTTGCCTCCTTGATTTTAAGTCAGCCACATGCCCGCTGCTGAAACTACAATGCAGTCAGTGTCTGGATCCCTGACAAAGATCAGGCTTTCATCCCTGTTATTTGTGTTACTCCTCAGTGGTTTTTAACGGTTTTTAGCAGAGAAAAATAACAGTCATGGCTTGGAAGTGCTTCAGAATGACCCAGCACTTACCATCGTGCAGCCTTTTGAGGGGTGCTTTGGCATCCAGGTTCTGGCTGTTGCTCCACGGGGATCTATGTCTTTTCAGGCAGGTTTCCAGTGACTGGCACAGGAAATATAATAATCTGTAATAATGAGGAGCAGAATTCTACATTCACCCCAGAGACTGGGGCTTGATACTTTCAGAGAAGCTGCAGACAAGTGGAAGAAACATTCATTTGATCACATCAGCCAGATCATGTGAAATTTCAGCTCAGCATGGTGACAGGACAGTCACACCATTCCGTGTCACCTGCCAAAGGAGTTGTCCTTATTCACCACGGGCATTAAGCTTTGCCTGGATCCAAATCCAGACTAGAGCAGTTGCTCCTCCACTTTTTTTTTCTTGAAATCTCTTTCTGCAAGAGGCTCCTTCCACAGCTGTCTTCAAGCCTTAGAGAGCATGCAGAGAGATTTTTGTCTCCTTCTGTGCTCCACCCCTGCATCACTCCGTGTCATAAACACTTTAAATAAGGGGGACCTTGAACTTCTTGCTCACATGGGGTATGTTACCACTGCACATTGAAGTAACAGTTTTTCCATCTCTGAGTATCCTTTTCCTTTGCCTTTAGCCATCATTCTCTGCTAGACAACATTTTGAATGGTTTTTTACTTAGAAAACTGTCTGTTACACTCTTTGCCCACAGCTCCCTGACATCACACACAGCATCACACACAAACCCACTTTTCCTCATACTGGCAGTTTGGCAAGGAAACACATCGGAGGGTTGATAAATGATCCTTTTGTAGGGGTGACAGAAGCGGCCTCAGAACTTACCATAGGCCTCTGGTTTATGATGTAAACTTCACATTTTGCCAGAAAATAAAGGAATTTGCACACATGGTGAACTTGCCGCTGTCATTTGTATAAAGATTTGAAGATGAATTAGCAACCGTCTGATCCAAAGTCCACTGAAGCAAGTAAAGGCCATAAAGAATCGAAGACAATAAAGATACAAAAGAGTACTGACAGCCAAGATACTACTATCCCTTTTTTTTTTAATACAAAACAGTTCAATCAATTCTTTCATTTATGCTCTGAAGCATACAAATAAACATATCATGACACATTTTTGTGCCTTGGCAAAAACAGCTTAACAGAATAACATCAAATCATCAGTATCAATCAATTCATTAATTTCATAACAGAGTTATGTAAGGAATTAATTTTGTACTCAAAGACAGACTAATCTGAGGCTGCAAAACAGTACCCTGTTACTAAATCACATCTGCAGAGGGAGGGATTGGGCTTCTGATGGGCAAAATAAGAATTAGCTGCTTCCAGCTGTCCAGTGTATGATGAACTTACTTGGATTTAACATACCTCCTCTGCCTCTACATGAGCCATACTCTGACAACAACTCAGACAAGATTATCAGGCAGCCACCAGCACACAAGAGCAAGGGGTATTTAACCAACAAGAGGTACAGCAGTCCCCCCTCCTGCTTCCCCCAGGTCTGAATCCAGTTTTCTGTCCAGGAATCTTGCTCAGATGAAAAAGAAATAAATTTTAGTCGTTTTCCTGGGATAAGATTGCAAGTCTTTCAGCCAAGGCAGGGCTCCTGCTGCAGAGTAAACCCCAGGGGAATCCGGCCATGCGTTTGCAGATCACTGGTGCAGAACATGCACAGGGTGAAGGCACTGCATAAGTCACGCATGCTTACAGCCCTCCAGGAAATCCCAGGGAGAGAGATGGAGTTCTGCCCTCAACCCTGGCCCAAAGGCCAGGCTTTAGCACTCCTCCAAATCCTGACAAATAGATGGCCTTTGTCTGATGCCCCAGAGGGCAAATGCAAGCTAATAAAAACTTGAGTCCACACAGATAACATAATTGTAACTGGGTTTTAGGTAATGGTCTTCCAGGCTATCTCATTATTCTCTTTGAACAGGCTTTGAATTACGCTTTTGCAATTTTAGATAAAAGTGAACCAGTGGTTTTGCAGCATTAGCAAACTAAGTTAAGATTGAATAGTTAGAATTAAAGGGTAGTTTGATTTGATCTTTTCTCTTCAACCTTGAAACCAGCAATCAGGCAGCAAAATAATTTTCCCCTGCTTCTGTTTTGTTCCTTCAGTTGTCTTTCTCCATTCTGCCCCCTCAGGCACTTGCTTCTGGTTTGTTTGACTTTGGCCAGGCTGCATTTCCTTGACTTCCAATTCACAGGTGCTCTCTAGAACACCAGTGCCCGCATCACATTTTCAATATTGAACTGTGACTATTTGTAACCAGGATGAAGTCAAAATATTTCTGTTGGTGGTGACCCAACCAGTTCTTCTGGCTCTGCTTCTTGTTTTTTTTCTCTTATTCTGAATCCATTGTAATGGCCATTGGTGTTGTGGCGTCTGAATGAATCATAACAAACTCCACTCACCTTCTGTGCCAGTGGCTTATACAGAGCAGAAGAAATCTCTGAGGAGCTCTCCCACATGTTCTCCTTTACAATCAAGCAGACATGGCCCCACAAACAAGCCTAAATCAGCTATTCCCAGCCATGAGCCTCTGGCAGCTGTGAAATTAACTTAGTCTTAGTCTTACACATAAAACTAGCAAGCACTCAAGTCCTTAGTTGATGTGGCTGTCCAAGGCACCTCTAGGTCATGCACCCAGACTTATCCAGCAACAGCAGGATTCCTAAATTTCCACTGTAAAGGCCACAGACCTCCTGGTGGAGGGGGAGAACCCTCACATCTCCACTAGACCTGCTGTGGAGGCCTAATACAGACAACTCTAATGTGCTTGCAGCCTGATGCCAACAACACTGCAAATAAAACATGCAATAAATGCACAGCTGATATGTACAACAGCCTTATCTGAGTAGAGTGTATCAGCTAGATGTGTCTTTTCACTCATTTATTGCACAGTTCCCACATACTTACTCCATGCCCCAGACTTCCCTCTGCTTTGGACCAAAGAGGCCACACAAATGATGACTGTGGCAGAAGTTACCACAAGAGCATCGTGTCCCACAATCCCTCCTCTTTTCATTTTTCCTCCACAATATTTATTTGAAAATAAGTGTTTTCACAGGAGTTACAATCCACAAGGCCCTAAAGACTTGTAGAGGGAAAAAAAAATCTCAGGTGCTACTTTAGAAATTCCTCATTTCTACACCTCAGTGCATTAAAGTTTCTGCCCTAATGATCTGTGTGAGTGCTTTTGTGTAAAATTTTGAATAACTTCATTGATTACATTCTTTACAGCACAATTCTCTGGACTCTTATTCTTATTCTTCTCACCTAAAAAGCTCCTATAAAGACATACAGTACCAGAATGGATTAGTGCATTAGCCCTTACCTTTGCAGACTTACTTGCAATCCAGACAGGATTTGGATGAAGGAAGTCTTACTGGGCAGGATCACACTTCTCAGTGGAAAATATTTCCATATCAAAATATGGGAAACTTAACATTGAGCACAATTCAACCTGTTTGATAGCCTTTTCTGTGCTGAGGCACAGGGGTGGCCATAGAAACAGCACCACCAGGCAGCACTGAGATCCCTCGACAGAGCTGTCTCAGGGCTAGAAGAGTTTTCATAAAGAGCTTTCTCAGAAGAAGATAAAAGAAAGCCCTTTGGTAAAGCTGAATGGGGGAGTCCAGCTGGCAAAACAGAAGTTACAGGTGAAAAATGAGGTTTATTGGCAGAATGTTTAGGTCTGATTGAAAGAGCAGCACAGTACCCACAGTTTTCTCTTTCCTCTGACAGTGTCTCCATAACTATTTTCCTCCTGGTGTTTTCCAACACAAGGCTCTTTCACATAAGAAAATAGATGAGAAGGTGAATATGAGTTTTAGTTTTAAAATGACCTACAGGGCCTTCAGTCTGTTTTTAGAAAGGAAACAGGATTTCTGTCCAAAACCAGACTCTCCACCCTCTCTTTCTACCCTCCCTTGTCTTTCCACCTGTTAAGATGTTTTCACAGTGGGATAACACATTCATTCCCTCCAGACCGGGGCTCAGCTGTTAGGAATGGAAAATAAAACCCAAGTTTGCAGAGTATTTTTAGCCCAGAGAAAATAAAGCAGTTGCAAATCCCATCCACCCAGCAGCTCCTCTGGCTAGTGCAGATCCCTGCCCAGAAAGAAAGGAAACCGCAGGGCCAGGCTGAGCCCACTGATTTTATACCGATGCCAAGTACTCTGGAATGACTCACCCAACAATCCCACCCTTCTTTTGCTGCCTGTGTGAAGGTGCCCTCCCCAGAAGTCACATCAGCTGGTCCTTGCCATGGCTGTGGCACTGGTGCTGTCACTGCCACAGAGGCACTCAGCCTGTGGCTGTCTCCCTCAGCAGAGATAATCTCTTGATGACTGGCTCATCAGCAGGTTGCAGATGGGTCTCCTGTTTCCCTCTGATCTCCCCAGCCTCGAGGGACTGGCCTCCTGAGAAAAGGCAGCATGTAAGGGGATACAACACTAAACAGATGACACATATTTTAGATCCACCTAATGGCTGACCCTGGTTTCCAGGCTCCCCAACTGCCATTTGTTTTTAACAAATGGCCACACCGGCTGTGGAGTTGATATTTTAAAAATGTCTTTGAAAGGGCTGACTTGCCTCTAATGGCATCTGCAGCATGTGTTCCCCTGACAGTTGTCCTCTGTGCTGTCAGGCTGCTCCCACTGCAGGTAAAAATGAAGTATTCTGAAATAGACATTGTAAACTGACAAGGAAATGTGTTTAGAAAAAACATGTCCTGAATGGAAAAGGTGGTTTTAAGAACCAAAGAGAGGAGGATCTAGAACATACTATCACCTATGGCTAGGTCTCAGCATCCTTGGACTGTGAGCTGTAAATACAGTTTATGCTGAAGTTGTAGTGAAGCAGTGAATTCTTCATTGATGCATTGACTGTGTAGCATCTTGTATGCAACAGAAACACTGGATGTTGGCAAAATTGTTAAAACATTGCTGAAAAGAAGTTATAAATCCTGAAATATCCCTTATGCAAATTTTTCCAACTTTCTCTCTCTGTGTTGGGAAAATCTGGAGATTTTGTATGGCTCCCTGAGGCATCCCCCTGTGCACATCTCAGACAGGCTCCTTGTAGAGCAGCAAAGGCATCCCAGCTCCACTCTGCAGCCTGTGCACAGGGATCCTGTTTTTAACATGAAACACAACAGGCCTAGCACAGTTCCCACTCATCCTATTGCACCTCCCAATACAGAAGTGTTTCCATACCCATGCACTGTCTGGGAGGACAGGAGCTGACCCAAACAGAGCCAGCCCCATGCTGCTTTTCACAGCAGGGCTGGTCAGGTGCCAGGGCTGGCCCTGGGTGCTGGGTACAGGGACAGCCCGAGGTGTTCCCAGTGCCTTGGACACACTGCACACACCAAAACACTGGAGCAGTGCATGCATACCTGGCCTCACAAGGGCCATACTTATTATGAAGGCATCACAAACAGCTCAGACATATAGTCCTGTCCAGGAAATCCTGGAAAGAAAAATGGCAACTCCTTTGGGAACCATTCAACTCTGCTGCATCTCCATTTACTTAGTCATCAGCAGCATGCTGCTGTGGCCTCACTTAGTTGTAGGAGTATTCCCAACAGACCTCCTTAAAAAGCACTTTCTATTTAAGACCAAAAAAACAGCTGCTGATAATGCTGCCTTAAGCTGGCCATTTTGCTTCTGGCTTCTATAGATTCCACATTTTTCCTATCCAGCCAGCACAACAAGCAGTTTAGCTTCCATTGCCTGGGATTTCTTTAAATGCTCAGCACTGACCTGACCGATCTCACTGTAACCAACACCGAGTGTGCTTTGTTTT
Organism: Daphoenositta chrysoptera; assembly: GCA_013397915.1. NCBI lineage: Eukaryota > Metazoa > Chordata > Aves > Passeriformes > Daphoenositta > Daphoenositta chrysoptera. The sequence continues at coordinate 125,867 of VZRO01007180.1, forward strand.
CATCTTCTTTTTATTCTTGAAAAGATGGAGAACCCTCAAATAGCAGATCATCTGCAAAGTTAAGGCACAGTTATGCCAGTAGCTGACACACTGCTTCATGAATGCTGGCTATTTACAGCAAATGTAATCCCAGTTTATCTTCTACAAAATCTTTAGCACGTTGTTTCTGGGAGTTCAAGTTATAACTGCTATGATTTGTGAGTGTATAATTAAAGGAAACAGTTCTATTATTCTGTCCAGTTTGAAGACTTGGAGAAAAAACATCTTCCTGAAGCTTTCAGTCCTTCTACAGGGAAGTGAGTTAACATATGCCTGGTATTATCTATTAGCAAGTATTTTAACCCTCCCCAGGTCTGGCAATATTGGCTGCTGGTATATAGCATAAATTCCTTGGGAATCAGCCTTTTTTTCTTTTAGTAAATCACAGCTGAGGCACCCCCACCAACCCAACCAGCTTTCCCCACCTTGGATTCAGGGTGTCAGTAAAGACCCATCTAGACAGCTCTGTTTCAGAACTGCCAGTCTCTCATTGGAGATCACCAGAAGGAAAAAAAAAATAAAAAAAAAATTGTAAGAACAATGAAAACATTAACAACACAAGCCAGATTTTTAAATGGCAGAATCTTTGTTTACCAAAAGATATATTTTGATTTTAAGCAAGGATTCTCTTTAACGCTGTCTTTCAGGCTTTTTCCCAATTCCATGCACCCAGGGGGGCAGTGTCCACTGAAGACTATGCTACAGCAAATTCAAGCATGCAAGCCCAAAACAAGAAGTCCTGTTTTTCTCCTTTTAAGCTCCAGAGAGGCCAATAAGAAATCCACAGACCTCAAGTGATTCTGCTAACCACAGCAGAAAACATCTACTTTGGAGTAACATTGGCAAAAGTCTGCCTACAGGTCATGAGTTTCTTCAAGAGTGACTTTTTTCCCAGATGCTCTTTTTGAGCAGTCTCACAAAACTTTTGGTACAATTTCCTGTTATTTTCAGTATGTAAGGCAAAAAAAATGGGCATTTTAGTCAAGGCACACATAGTCAAAGCTCTCTATTCAGAGTCTAGCTCAGCTGAAATTGTTGCTGAACTGATAGTGACAGGATCAGGCTCCAGAAGACACCAAATGTTTCTGAAAAGTCCAGTTTCCGTGACAGGGAAACTGGAGAAGCAGTAAATGTTGTCATTTCCGACAGGAGCGCTCTGGATGCTGACTGGAGCTCAGGTGCTGCATTTTTACTACATAGCACAAGGATACACTTCACAGATGAGCATGAACCACCTCCACACATCTCTTCAGCTAGATGTGCACTTAAATACTTATTTACACCTGCTAAAAACCTCATTTTCCAAATGCTCTCAAAAGAAGTCGAAAAGCTCCTAAGCTGTGACTTGGATGTCAAAAACGGTATTTTGAGGAGTCTCAGTTGTTCTCTGAAGGAGAACAGATTTTTTTTAGTGACTTACCCTACGTAGATGATTGAATCAGAGGACTAAAAGTGGATTTTTGCTCTCTCAGAAGCTGGGCAGTGGTTGCCTTGGCTTGTACTAACAGCTTCTGGGTACCTGGTCCCACATGTGAGCAGGTAAATAATTGACAGATGGTTTTCTTTATGCAGCTAAGTAATAACTTTCAACATTATGCCAGGAGAGATTAGGAAGCAGGGGAAAAATGCACTGAAAAAAGTTGGGGTTTAACCTTGTTACCCGGCATCCCCCCCGTGCCAACTACAGCCAGGGGTGCCCAAAGGTGCTCGTTAGAGAGGGTGTTTACAGGTGAGCCATTATCGGGTACTTGATATTAAATACTGCTCCGGAAAATCACATTTAATAAGCTCCAGCTGCCTGGGAAATTAAAAGCAAAATTCCTGCAGCAAAGAGTCGATCTGAAAAACAAGCAGTAGTAGGGCTGGGACAAAGGAGCTGAGCTTGAAAAACAGAGCTGTGACTGAGTCGAGCCGCAGTTTGGAAGGAATATCAGATGGATGTTTTCCTAGCTTTGCTTTTAGACAGTGATTTGCTCCTGCCGGCACAAGGAACTGCTGAGACCACAGCCTGTCTTCTTTTGCCTTTGTATTCCTAGGTGTGTCCCCAGACTTTGCTGCCACGAGAACGCAGGCTGTGCTTCTGGGCTGGCTTAGAAAATGCAGCAGCTCGCAGAGGTGTAATAATGTGTTTTATTTTAAAACAGAACTTAAAACAGAAATAGAAACACAAACAGCAAGGTCTGGCAGCCCCTCTCCTCTCCCACTCCCAAAAGCTGGTTGTCCTCCTTCCCCTCCCAATTTTCTGTTGGCTCAGTGCCTCCCCAGCTGACAAAAATGGGGGTAATTTAACCTTTCTTCCTAAGGCCAAATGGGAGCAAGACCTCGCTGGCTTCCCTCTGATGGCACAAAACACCACCAGAGCTGCAGGGCACCCATTGCCTTCGTGCTCTGCTTGCAGAATAGCCCCCACCCTGTGATAGCCCTCCTTCAATAAAATAAAATAAAATAGCAAAATAAGTGCAGTCTACCTGACCTCAACAGCTCTCTCTTTTCACCTCGTGGATGGGAAATCTGGGTTGAGAACCTCCAGACTGATTTCCTTGTTCATTTAAGGAGGACCCAAAGGGACTATCAGGGGCAGAAGAGGGTAGAGAGGGCCACACTGGCTTTAGGTGAACTGGTTTAGGTACCAGAAGCAGCACAGCTCTGTACAGGATAATTCACTCTTTTTTGTTGTTGTTGTTTTTTTTTTCCAGCCTAATGGAAACAGAACATGCCCTCTCTCTCATTTTCTTTACAGGAGGCCTTGTCACATCTGGGACTATCATAAGCTCAGATTTCATCTGTTTTATGACAGGATTCTAGTAAGTGTTGCCCATGGATAGTGAGCTTTCTTAAAATGCTTTCCCAGGGCAGGATAGGGATTTTGGCCATGCACTTTCATTTCCATTATTTTCCATGGTTGCATAAAAAATTTAGACTAGAAGTGTATTTAGTTTAGAGGACCAGCGGTGTTCAGAAAGGATGCTGGTGACCCTTCCCCATCTGAGAAAAGGGCTTTTTGTTATTCCCACTGAATCCATTGGAGTAAAAGACTTGCATCTTCCATCAAAGCCAATTCATGATGTTTTATTGTGGCTGTACACCAACAAACCATGAAGGTAATTTCCATCCTATCACCCATGAACAGAGCTTTTTAGTTGTTCATGACCCTCACAAACAAATTTTACTGCATCAAAATTGTCCCTTCTGTTTATTTTTGAGTATCAGGAAAACTGGCATGGCTTACTTGTGCTTTGAAAAGCAAACAAGTAAATGCATAACAGGACCCTAGATGCCAACAACAACACTGCATGTTTATTGTGATGGTTGGACATACAGGCAATAGATTTTGAGTGTACTGGTGAAATGCTAAAAGCAGATTAGGTATGCAGAAAACTGGTTGAGTAGCTTTGAAGTTGTGACAATAACCATTTTCAAATGCAGTCAAAATTTCCATTACGTTTCTTGGCTCAGTCTCACTTCATGAGGCTGGATCTTGCACACTTGGTAGAACTTGCTAATCAGTTTTTTTCTGTTTTATCTGAAGTACTTTTCACTTTGGGGGCAATTGTGAAGCAAAATAGAAACAAGGAACAGCACAGACCAAAGACATTTAAGGTAGCCAGGAACAGTACACTCTTGGAGCAAAGGCTGTCCTGAGACATGAGCAGAGCTGACTTTTTTGTTTCCCTGTTTGTCTTCACCAAGGCTAAATAATACTTTCTAAAATTCTCTTAGGACTTCATAAGCTTGTTTAGTCTATCACTCCTCAAGGTGACTCTCTCATCGTCAAACCCAGCCTGATGGGAATGTTAGGTGTTTGCTGAATCTGTGTAATGTGTTCCCGCTAATCATTTTTTAGAATATTTCACCAAAATTTTCTATGCCATTCAGTCACTTTACGTCTTCTCCCCCATTTTTCCCCTGGCAGCAGGAGCATAGCTGGGACTGCCAGCAGTGGTGAGGCTTTTTGGGATTAAAAACACATTTTACAGGCTGCAGAGAGTCAAGGGGGGGCATGGACTACAAATGACCCTTTTTTTTGCTGATTCACAGTTTGAAAATTGGTAGAGCTGTGGGTTTCCAGAAACTTGACCTAAACTGAGTCCATCTAAGTTATTTCTTACTCCTGCATCCTGCCCTATGTTTTCTTTCAGTAGCTGGACATTCTCTTCCAGCCAGGGGGGGTAAAAAAAGAGGAAAACCTTCAAGTGCATTTCTCTTTTTGCAGTGCAAATAAGGGCAGGAGCTGCTGCCTTAGGTTTAGATCCTCACAAATTGCATCCATCTTTCACCCAGCCCGAGATGTTCTGTTGAACAATAGATGCAGATACTGGAGCCTCATTAAGGCCCTTTCCTCCAAGCCCCAAGCTGGAGCATATCCAGGTTTTCAAAGGCTGGACATCATTTAGCCAATGTGCATCCTCCAGAGCGTCTCTGAGGCAGACATTTGGCCTGTTAACCATAATGTTCCTTGAAGATTTCAGACATACAATTCTTGCTCGTGCTTCAGATTTAGTCTGATGGAAAATAATCCAAATTATTCCATTCTCCAGGAAAATGTTACAAAACTAGTTGCCCTTCCAGACCCATTTCATGTTTCTTTGCACTTTTTTGTTAAAAGTGGCAGAAAGAGAATGTAAGAAAACAGGGCTGCATCTGATTTCCATTCATCTGAGAGGATATGTTTCAAATTTTGCACAGCATTTTCTAACATAATTAATTAAATTAAAACGAATATTCTTTTGCATTCATCTTAAGAATCTATTGCAAGTGCCAAGTGATAACTTGAACATGGATTAGGCCATCAGCATCAGAAAAGAAATTCAAAAGTCTGGGTGGGAGATTTTGAAGGGCAATTGAGATTTATAATATGTGATTTATAAATTGTGATTTATTCTCTGCAATTTATAAGCTGTTATTTACAATCTGCAGCTACTCCTTTATTTTGTACTTTGTTTTGCTCAGGTATCTTCATCTTTTTCAGTGTGAATTTAATACATGTCATGAAGTCGTTTGTCTATTTGCAAAATTTGCTGAAAACCTCTAAGTTAAGTGGAAACAGCAGAATGGTACTTATGAATTATGACATTAGATCTTCAGAGCTCATGCAATAGAAGTACTGAGTGAACTTAAAAGAAGACATGGCAAAAGCACAAGTACAGCTCTCTCTGTGCTGAGTTTCGATTTTGCAGTGTTTCCCCGTAGCTGCACCAGCCACCAGCCAAATGCTGAGACTCAGTTTCATCCTGTGCCTGAGCACAGGAACTGCCTGTTCATTTTCTGACCAAGCAAAAGGCTGTTCTTGGGGCACAGAAGAGGATCCTTAAAAGATGTCAAAGCATAGAGGGGTGGTTACTGCAGCAGAGCTCACCTGTCCCTTCACGTGACCGCACTGCCTGGGCTGAGGTGGGAAGGGGGAGGGAGATGCTGAGAACACGGTGACTCCCAGGCAATAGGACAAGAGGACACAGCATTAAGCTGCACCAAGGGAGGTTTAGGCTGGACATCTGGAGGAATTTCTTCACAGAAAGGGTGAATGGGCATTGGAATGAGCCGCCCAGGGATTGGAGTCACAGTCCCTGGAGGTGTTGCAGAAAAGACTGGATGTGGCACTCGGTGGCGTCAGTTAGTGACAGGGTGGTGTTGGGTCACAGGTTGGAGTCGATGATCTCAAAGGTCTTTTTCAACTCAGTTAATTTTGTGATTCTGTGTCTGCACTTGCTCCCAGGAGCAGCATCTCCTCACAGCCCAGCCCCACTCCGCACCTGAGGGACACAGGGCCAAACCCAGCCCCTCCAGAGCCATTACCCACGCTCGAAATACAACAGCAGCTCGAGGTATGAACCTTGTCTCCCTAAATGATTTTGTTTGGGTGAATAACACAGCACCGGCCAGCGTGCAGCTGCTGCCAAGCCCTTGCCCTCCCCTTCCACCACTCAGCCTCCAATCAAACTAATGCCAGTGCTGTTGGAAGTAGGATGTCATAGTGCAGCACACACATACACAGGCTCCCTTTAGATTCTGGTTTATATCTGCAGTGAGAACCTTGGCAGCTGTAAAAATATATTTTGGTCTGGTCACTAAGCTAAAGATTTTTTTTTCCTCTAACTTCATACACAGTTACTGAAAGAGTCAGGGCTTTTGGCAGTGACATTGCACAGTTCTGTCAGCTAATCCCTCCCCCCATACACAACTTTAAAAATGATTAATGAAAATCCACCCTGGCCTGTATGATTAATATATTTAAACAATTTGAAAATGGACATGCTTTTCATTGTTGTCTGCTTTACAATGGGATGCTTCATCAGAATGGAAGAAAGTGGAATGTTAACAGGGCCAGAATGTTAATTACTTACATCTGAGCCCCCCAAGCTCAGTAACCAGCTACAAGCATCTGGAAGTGACAAACAGATTTTTACAAGGCATTACACCGAATTTACCCTGTATTAGTGGCTGGATATATCAGCGTGTCTACAGCAGCTCCTTAATTTTGATTGAACACAGTGCTCTGCATTTGCTGCCTGCACTCCTGGGCAAGTGCTGCTTGGCAGCAATAGGATTTGATCCTGGGGTGATCCCACAGGATCATCAATGTGGAAGAGACCTTCAAAATCATCTACTCCAACCACTAACCAGCACCAGCATAACCACCCCAAAGCCATGTCCCCAGGTGCCACATCCAGACACCTCTTGTGACTCCACCACCTCACTGGGCAACTTACTCCAATGCCTGACCACTCTTTCAGTGCTTGACAGCCCTTGCAGTGAATAGCTGTTTCCCAATATCCAATCTAAACCTCCCCTGATGTTTCCTCTTGTCCTGTCACTTGTTACCTGGGAGAAGAGCCCCACCCCACCTCTCCTTAGGTAGTTCAGAGAGTCAGATGACCCCTGCGGGTGACAGACTGGGTCCATCTGCCCTAAAGAGGGGAAAGAATCTCTGTGCAGGAATTAGCAGGGCTGACAGAAAGAGCTTTGCACTAGACTTGAGGGGAGAAAGAGATAAAACTGGACTTGCTCGAGATAAGCAAGGTGTTGGGGCTTTAAAAGGGGGTTCTCAGGTTTTTTTTCTTTTTCTCTTGAAGATTTTTTCCCCATACATGTTGCTAGGAAACAAATTGCTGAGTACGTAAGAGAGACAAAGGACCTGGCCACAGGGAGGGGTCCAAGTGGCTGCCCTCTTTTACCTGAGATTTTGTTGTGTAAGGCGAGATGCCACGAGATTTGAAGTGAATAAAAGACGGCAGATAGGACCCCTATCTCTCCTGTTCTTCCGGCATTGGAGAGGAGAGTAGCTGCTCTCGTGGTGCAGGGAATTCATCGCTT
>VZRO01007180.1:133561-206408 GCA_013397915.1 Daphoenositta chrysoptera
TGTATATATATATGTATATATATATAAAGACCAGTTATTCCTATTCCTCATATCTTTGCTGAAAGCCCTTAATTTCGAAATTATAGTAATTCGGAGGGAAGGGGGTTGCATCCTCCATTCCAAGGGAAGGCTCTTGCCTTCCTTAACAGACACCTGTCTTTCAAACCAAGACACCAGGGCATGGCCACCATGATCTGAGGCGTCTTTTCCAACTATTATTCTACAATCAAAAACCCCAAAATTCTGCCACTGACACCAGGCTCAAAGCCAGGTATTGATCTGCAGGGTCTTCCTGTTTCTTCTCTCATTCGTTGCCACCAGAAGGACAGAGAGGAGTGCTATTTATGCTCCAGATCCCTTAACCACTCATCCCAAGGTCCTGAAGTCTCTTGATTGACCTTAGACTTCTTGTAGGAACTCCATTGTTGTCCAGCAGGAATATCAGTAATGAATAGTAATCTGAGGGCTGCACCAGGGTTGGAAAGATTTATCTTTGTTATCTTCACATCTTTAACCTGGGCCCCAGGGAGACAGCAAACAACCCCACCAGGTGGGTCCAGTTTGCATAAGGGCCCTTCTGTTCCCTCAGTAGAGAGTCCCCCATGACCAATAACCAGTCTTTTTTGATTTCTGGAAGCGGTTTTGAGGCAGGACATAGGCTGAGACCTCCATACTAGAGAACCACTGTCATCGTCACTGCTCAGTTCCACTGTCACCTACTGTCCAAAGGCACCTTGTGATGGCCTCTGTCATCCAAGAGAACAGGCAGGAGCACTTTGAAGCAACTCAAGCATGAATACACCAGCAGTAGAAAAGTATCAATGAAACCGAACCTTCCCTCTGCAACACACACACACAAAATAAGCAGCTTTATCCTGATATTTGAATAGGGAATTATCAATTACCTGTGGGTTTTGGGACATGTTAGGTGGGGAGGTGGGGCAGTCACGAAGGAGATATGTCTGCTGTGCTGGGCAGGGCTTGTCACCCCTCTCCCTTAAATGTGTTCAGCCAGGTGGAGACAGGCTGGAGAATTCTGTGCATTCTGTCTGCCTGTTGGGAGTGTCCCAGGAAAGGCAGGGAGTGTCATTTCAGTCCTCTCTCTCAGCTCCTTCCTGTGACACAGCACTCTGGCCCCAGCCCCTGTTAGTGCAGACTGGCAGCCTCTCCTTGTCATTGCCAAGGCATTTCTGGGGATGTAAATGGGCTTTTTGTAGGCATATCTAGAACTATACAAGGCTTTAGCTGCCCAAAATGAGACTTTAGTGCCTCGCACTCAACACTCATCCCCAGCACCCACAGCTCTGTGCACGTAAGTGTACAAATGTACTTACGTCTGTGCTTCAGGGTGTGACCAGCAGTGCCCCTGGACTGTGCTGCTCAGTGCCTGCCTCAGTCCTAGGCCCTATCATGACCACAGATGTGGCATTTTTCTGAAGATTTCACACAAATGGCTCGATTCATTCAGCCATCTCTGAGCAGCCCCTTGAATGATGCTCTGTATGAGACTCTGTGGTCAGGGTGGCTTTCCTTCCAAGCCCAGAGGGTGACAGGGTGGCATGACTCCTGCTTCAACAATGCCTGCATTCCTCTGGGGGCTGGATGGGGGTCTGACTTCAGCTTCTGGGACTGGGGGGCCAGACACAGATTTCTCCCCTCCGAGTGTCAAACCCCTTGAGCTGTCCTGAGAGGGGAAGGTCATTCCCAGCCTGCCTACTCGGCCTACTGCACATGACTCCCAGCGATGAAAGATGCATTTAGCTGGAGTCAGTGGGGGCACAGTTTCTTTCCCAGCTGTGAGAGCAGTCATCACTAGAGATGTGAGTCTGCATGCCTTGGGCAAAACAGAAAACTGACCTCCCCTCGGCCACCGGGGTTTGCACAGCCAGCCTGTTGCTGCACTCCTGGACAGCCACTTCTGATGAAAGATGTAGTCCTAGTGAGGTTCTTCTGATGTAAAAGGATTGGTAGCTGATTTCAGGAGGCTCCCAAGCTCTAATTAAATAAATAATAAATAATAATTTAAAAGTATAATAATTAACAACAATGAATAATGAAAAATAGATTAAATAATAAAAGATAATTTTAAAATATTAATGCTTAACAATTTAAAACTGATTGCTACCAGGTGTGCAACATAAACCATATTAAGGTGCATAACGTAAAGTTTCCCTTTCCTGACTTCTTGTGGTTTTAAGACAGCAGAGGGATGGCTGGAGCTTTAAGGAATCTTTCTTTTTTAACTTTAATGTATTAAAGAAACATTAACATGCCAATGCAGCATTAAGGATATGAGCATTTGAAAGTCATTAATTGCTCCTGTTCAATTAAACCTGTTGTGTGACAGCAGAAACCTTTTCTTCCTCCTCTTGCCTTCCTGATTGACACTTCTCGTCAATTTAATGACACTCTTAGAAACCCTACAGCACACACAAGTACAGAAACTTGTACACACCAGCTGTAGAAACTGAGTAGCTCAAACAAGGGCTGAAAATATTGTTATGATTTTCATTATTTTGCACTGGGTACTTCGGAGTAATTTGAAGAACCAGCACTGAAGTGAGCCAAGCTGTGGGGTGTGAATGCCAGTGTGGGAATGCATGGGAATGCTGGGAAGGTTAGCTGCAGTAAGGATGGATATTCTGCAGCTTGGGGCAGCCAGTCCACCAGACAGCTGGAGGCTGTAGGTCAACACTGAGCTCTGTTTGTTGTTCTCCAGAAAAGACAAATGTCTCTTCCACTAGTGTTTTCCTCCTTTAATATCCAGCCATCTGGTACCACAAAAAATAAAGTACTATTCAGAGCAGTATCTGTGCAAACAACAGATAAAGCAAATGCCAAGCCAAGATGCTTTAGCAGTGCCGACATCTCCAGATCAGAAAGGGAGGACTAGGCCAGAGGCAAGAAAATCTGTCTCGCCTTTCCACCACATGACATTCAGGGAAGTAAATGAATCTAGGCACTTTATTGTCATCAGGTTTTTAGGTTTTGAGCGTTTGTTGCAGGATGTGGTCTCAGGAAATGAAGAAAACTGAACAAAAGCCCCACAAGATTAAGCTCTCTCTAGACTCACACAAATATGTAGATCAGAATGTCCTTGTATTTAGAAATGGACTTGCAGGGAACACAGTTCCTTTTTTCTCAGCTGCCTACCTGAAATCAAATTGATCCTAAGTGAACTGTCTGAAGGATGAACTCTGACAAATGGTGCCAATTGTTCCTCCTGACTCTGGCATTGCAATGAATACTCATCACGTAAGGATACTCTGGAATTTGTAAATGAACATACATTGCCCTCCAAAAATTTCAAACCCTTGCTTTCTTTGGACTACATCTACAAATCATATCTACAGTGTGTGAGGACAAGCTACAACTAGGAAAGTCTTATCCTTAGGGGGCTGTAGAGTGAAAGTCACTAGAACTTTCTTTTGATTAAAGAGGAAGCTTGAAGCTATAAATATGGGTACATTTATCAGTCCTTCTTCTCAGTTTCCTGGAGCTGGACTGAGCTCTCAGGTGCTTGCACTCCATACTTCCTGGACCTCCTCCTGGAGTTATCAAAGGGCCCTTGCCACAAGAAGCAGAGTTTAATCCTGGTTTTCCATGTGTAATTTTGCCACCGTGGAATGGCACAGTACAATAAATTGGGTCAGTGGTGTACTAGAGCAGGCTTTGTGCTTTGCTTTGGGGTCAGTCTGCAGGTAGCTGGCTTTCTGGCAAAGGTCATGGTGTGGCCTGCCCTAAGAAGAGAAGTGGCTGTGGCTGTGACCTCTGTGGCATGGGGTAGAGGAAGTCACACCCACCTGGATTTCTGTAGTCACTTTAATGGCTATTAAAGCCAAACTGCACATGCCCATGGAGCATACAGCATTTATCTGCACGAGATATTGGGGCCCTGGTAAAAAATACAAGGAAGCTGCATCAGAATACAAACAAAAGGCTCCCCTAGCAATCCTCTGAACACCAAGACTCTTCTGCAGTGCAGCCAGCCAGGTAAGGGGTGCAGTTCAGGGGTTCTGGTCTGGGAACCCCCACCTTTTGTATGCTTGAGGGATGCAGGGGAAAGGGGGCAGAGAGCAGAGGTTTGTAATGAGACTCACAGACTTTAGATTGGCCTCCACATGGGATTTGTTTAAAAATGCCACATGCAATTCCTATCTACCAACACAGAAGATGCTAATGACAGTAGAGCTGCAGGCTCTGGATCTGTCACCTGGCAGTGCTGGACTCCAGTTGCTCAAAACAGGTCTTGTGGTCAGCAGTGGCAGTGACAGGGACACTCAGCGGTGGCTTTATCAACAGATGACTCCACTGGCTTAAGCCCTTAGGCTGCAGGCAAAGGTAGCAGCACTGTCAGCGTGCAGCACCTTGACTCTAGGGAGGTTTTAGGCTCTCCCCCAGTAAACATGCCTAGTTAGGTACTTCATCCAAACGAGTGGAAAGCACAGCAAGGAAAGCACGGGAATAAAGGAGAGCAGCAGCCATAAACCACTGACCTGCAGCGGCTGTGACAGAAGCTGCCGAGGCTGTGACAGAGCCTGCAGTGGTTCACATTCCTGTGGATCTCGTGGCAAAGAGAAAGCCCCAGTCTATGCTAGAGATCCACACAAACCTGTAACTATTCCTGCCACCTTTCCAGAGGGGCACAGCCCAAATCCGCTCGCCCTGTTTGCACCCAGCCCAAGGAGCTGTGCCAAAAGCCAGCCCGTGGCAAAGGCAGTGATGCTGCTGAACAGCTACAAGGAGCCCATTGTCCCCTTGGCCACTTCCCCTTCAGCAACTGAGCCAGCTCTTACACGTCTGGGAGCCACTGGGGAGTGAGCTGGGGCAGGACAGCTTTGCAGCAGGTGGTACCACCTGTGCTGCCTAATCCCATGCGAGCTCACAGCCACCACCCCGCTGCAGGGGCGGTGCCATCACTCAGAGCCACAGGGCAGGCGAGCTGCAGCCCTGGTTCCAAGCAGAGCGTTTGCACACTGGAGCTGTGCCTCTCAGGCAGTTGATGAATGTCAGGGTGAGACAGATGCCCATCCTGTTAGTCCTGTTCTCGTTGGGAAACGCAGTTGGGTTGCTGCTGGCAGGCAAGGAGCTGACGTTTAGGAACACGGCGCTGTGCACGCACCCCACTGAGTCACCCACAGCAGGGACTCCGTGCCAGCTTCCACAGAGACTGGGCTTGGAAGGAGGCTTCCTTGGAGAAAGTCCATGCTGCGAACTATCGAGCAAACAGGCATAAAGGACACAAGTCCTTGGAAGAGGAAGCACTGTTTAGCAGCGTTATCTGTGTGTATCCACTTCAAACTAATTCTCCAACAGCTTCCTGCACTGCGGCCCGACTACAGAAAAATGTGTACAAGGGCCCAGTTGCCAAAAGGCTTGGGCAGCTGCTTCGGTGAATTAGGAATCACTGGAAAAGGTGTTCTTATTTAGCAGCTGGTAGGAACTGCTACGAGTCTGGACATCAGTACTTCACACAAATGGCTCTGAAATGGTGCTGCAGTCTCCTGCCAGATGCATTGATTCCTCAGGGCCAGAATAAGAAAAGGTGCCGTTTTAAATAACTAGCAATAGGGACATTTCAAAGAGCAGAGGAAAGGAGTGCCTCTGGAGGAATTGGACACAGGAGTGCCCATGCTGGATTTCAGCATTTGTCCCTCTCACTGAACAGTATCCAGCTCCGGGAGACTGTGTGCCACTTCTGAAGGCTCAACAAAAGATAACTGAGAGAAGCAAGCTACTCTCACTACTTCACTGGGCAGGAGTCTTCACTTCCACTGGGAAAATTTAGATAAGCTCGAAAACTCCTACTCTCATCCAGGAGAAAACAGAAGACTTCAGATGGGTGAGAAAGAGCTTTTCCATCCTTCCAAGTTTCTTCAAGCTTCCACAAATTTCCCTCATTCATGTTGAGCTGAAACTGAGACCTTTTGAAATGTTGCATGTCAAAAAAGAAAGCCAGACTCCAAAATAATCAACAGATCTGAAATTAGGGCTGTCATCTGGGACATGGGAGACCCAATTCAGCTCCCCATGTTGCTAGCCTGCTGGGGAGTTGAGGCTCCCCAGTAGTTCTTGGCTGGCAACCCTGGGGGGAGCTTGTTATTTCAGAGCAATGAGTGCTCCCTCAGAGACGGCCTCTAGGTTCCCAGCGCCCCTGGAAACTGCTAAGAAGCTTGGATTTCAGGGCAGCTGGTTCTGCCAATGCAGCTGCGAGGAGATGGTAGCTTTTGCACCCCGTTATTTCTAGGAAATGTGCTTATAAATGAAGTCAGATCTAAGAACTGGATCCACCTCTGATTCCTGAATTAGAAAAGGGCATTATCTAAAAGAAAAGTTGGCAAAGTGTTCTGACCACTTGGAAATAATTTCTGTCTTTAAGACATAGGGGGTTTGAAAGGACTGTCTTTGTTGCTGGTCTTTCAGTTCATGACAGAAAATACTGATGGGTCCAAGTGAGTGCAGGGGAATTAGTAGAGTCTAAATATGACAGTGAGAAAAGAACAGGAAAAAAATATGCAGCTCATTTGTTTAATGGGATTTCAGTGAGCAAAGTGAACATCAAAATCAGATGTGTGCATTTTACCCTGTCCCAGGACATGCAATGCAAGAAGCATTCACAGGGATGCAGATGTCACAGGTGGAGGTTGGTATATTGTTTCCCAATGGTTTGGAACATCTTCCCATTCCAGGCCACTGCCTATGCCTTTTAATTTCATCATAAATGAAAGCACAGACATTCACCAGGGCCACATAGGCTCAGAGGGAGGATAGAGGAAATCCTTTGCTATTCACATTATTCAAGAACAAATCAAATAGATTTTGCCAAATTAATGATGATTTATGAATAGAAATTATAAGAGTTAGCTTCTCTGGAGGCCTGCAATAGTAGTAAAGCTAGTATCACAAAAGAATAAAAATTAAAAAGGGCCCACTTGCTTCTTCAAAACATCACCCCCATCAGTGGGTTTGGGGGACATTCATCCCACTTGAGCCTGCCCCTATTCCCTGTCCATCAGTGAGTCCGGGCTCATTTAGTCCTAATCTATCCCAGCCACACGCACACATGGCTGAGAGGTCTTTTAGATTCCAGTGTCTGGGTTTCAACGTTGCTGCATGACTTTCCCATTAAGGAGTGGGGATAAGTCCAGCTCATCTGCTGGGAGGGCCTGGCCTTTGCTGGCCACTCCCTGGCAGCACAGGACAAGCCGTGTCTTTCATTCTTTGGAAACCCCAGCCGTCCTCAGGCACAGCAGGGTGAAATAAGGACACTTTGCTTTATCTTTAAATTTCCTTGTTTTCTTGGGCAAGGGCCAGACCCTTTGTTTTTTGAATATAGTTGTTTGTGGTTTAATTTCCTTTGGGTTTTGTTTTTTGGGTTTGGGGTTGGTTTTTTGGGTTTTTTTTTTTTTTTAAGTATTATTATACAAGCAAAAACTCAGCTGCTCCCTGGAATTGTATAAGAAGAGGGACAAGATACAGAGCAAAATGTGGATCGACTAAATGGTTTTCCAATGAGATCTTACAAGGTTGTACAGCAGATCTCACATACCAACTGGGAAATCACCATGTGCCACCACTACAGCCTGTCCTTAATGGCATTGATGGTTTAGGCTGTATAAGCAAAAGCCAGAGGAAACAGGCTGCTCTGTGTTTGCCCTTGTTCTGCCAGCCTGTGTTGAGGGCCCAGAACAGGGCATCACCCTGAGGACTGCCTGAGCTGCAGCTTCAGATGTGTCTAGGTGAGTCCATCCTTGTATCTGATCCTCTGTTACGTAATTGAGGGTGAGACCTTTCCGTGGAAAAGACCCTGCAAACAGATCACCAGAAATAAATCATGGGAATATCTGAGAAGGAACCCAGGCTGCAGCTGCTTCAATCTAGCTATCAATGTCTGCCAGTATCTGCAGGGAGGGACCAGAGGATGCACCAGGTTCTTCTTAGAGGTGCCAAGCAATAGGACAAGAGGAATGGGCAGAAACTGATGTACAGAAATTCTACCTGAAGGAAGAACTTCCTCCCTGGGCAGTGCCCAAGCACTGAACAGATTGTCCAGAGAGGGTGTGCAGTCTCCTCACTGGAGATATTCCAGAACCATCTGGACACAATCCTGTGCTGTGTGCTCTGACCCTGCTGGAGCAGGGAAGTTGGACCAGATGACCCACTGTGGTCCCTTCCACCTGACCCATCCTGGGATTCTGTGAAGGCTTGACCCCCTTGTTCCACCCTTGCACCACATTGTGCCCTGTGCCAGCACAACTGTTGACAGGGCTGTGCAGTGGAGCAGATCAGGGAATAGATCCTGCTGAATAATAACCATTTTTGTTTTCTGAGCTATCTTTAACTTGCATCGGTTTCCTCTATCCATTTCCTGTGTAGCCACACAGCTACGTGGGCCCACAGTGTGACAGGCAGAAAAAAGTGCCGACAAATGCAGGAGCAGGGAAAAAGAGCTGATGAAGTTGGTTCACAAAGTTCTCATGCTGAATGTTCACCTCAGCCTTGGAAAGGATCTGATTTTAAATGGCACCCAGTGGCATACCTCATTAGCTTGCAAATTCATTGTCATTTACACAAGATAATTGTCATAAAACAGTCATTTGCATCTGCACATGTATCAAAAACACACTTCACTGGCATAACAAGTGAGTTGTGTCCTGTTGAGGGCGGATAGTTTTGAAAAAGATTCAAGTGAGACATGCAAAAGTCAACTCTGATTATCTCAAGAGAAATTAAACAGAAGGGCAAAAAGAAAACCTCTGACAAACAAACTTCATTATAGCATTCCTCTCAGTCAGTTTTACAAACTGACGGTCCTGCACCACAGGCCTAGAGAAGGCAAAAGCTCCCAGGATCTCAAAGAGAAGTGTTACAGAAGTTCAGTTTACAAGAACCATGCCAGAACAATATGGAAACCACTTTTCCCACCACTGAAATGCAGCCACCTCCAGCATGGGATCTGCCAGATTTTTAACAGTTCACAACTTGAGCCAGAGAAGACATTTCCTTTCCACAGCTGAGATTACTGTGCAAATAAGACATTATTATACAAAGTAGGAACACTTGGCCCTCTTCATCTGTGCAGATGTGAAACAGAGAGGGAGCCCAAGTCCTTCAGCTCTGGGAATGGAAGCTGCTCCAGTGACATTGGGTTGTCCCTCCTGTATAAAGGCAAATCACCCTGGCTTTTGGGCTTGAAAAGGTTTGCAGGTCTGTTGTCCCTACTGAACCAAGGTGTTGCCATTGTGCAGCCCCTTTCCCACAGGCCTGCCCCTTCTAGGAAGGAAGCTAAGTTGCATTTGGAGGTGTTAAGGTCTAAAACCTTGGGGGAGACTTGAGAGCAGAGAAGGGGGCCAGACTTTGTGGATGGACAGCATCCAGACAAAAAAAAATAAAAAAAATGCCAGGTATTGCTGAGAAAGAAAAAGCCTGGGTTTGGCAATCCTCCCTGTCCTCTGGATGTCTGTGCCTCTGCTAAACACAGCTGCATTGCTGCACCCAGGGCAGCAAATGAGTTTTGCTTTTGCTTCCCATTGGTATCAAAACATCCCTGAGCTGGAGATGTATCCCCAAGGGTCTCAAGGTCCTCCAGGAGACACATTCCCATTGCCACCCTCCTCCTGACAGCCCTCTAAGGCCAGGCTGCTACACCTTAGGGGTCAGTGGGGCTGCCTGGCAGTGACACAGCAACCCCCCTGCTCACCCAGGGCAGATCTCTGCTCCTTCAGCGTCTGCCATCCCCCCTCTCAAAGGCGGGAGCATGGAATTTCCGCTTCCAGTGAGGTAACACCAAGTCCCCGTGCTACGATTTCACCAGCAATTAATGCCCACCCTCCTTTTCTCCTTTCTTTGTTATTCGGCTTCTCCTCTCCTTTTCCTCCTCTCTCCTCCTCAAACATCTAAAAGGAGCTTCTACTCTTTTTCCTGGGAAGCAGCGAAGAAATCAAACACCCATGAGTTTCAGCAGGCAGCATATCATATTAATCATTTTTCCCAAGAGATAAAAGCTCCACCAGACTTATCCAGCAAGCAGGCATTTTCTCAATGCACCCATGTGTCTGTCTACATGTGCTGATGTGCATTTCCTGATAACTGCCTGCAAATGGGCAGATGCCCTTTGGGAGCATAACCCTCTGTGCCTTTATCCTGTTGGGTTAGTACAGAAGCCAGATTAATCTGTGTGTTCCTCGCTGGAGCAATTGAAACTGAACCCAAGAGATAGAGAGGGTGCCTTTTGGTGGAAAAACACCGACTTTTGAAGCCTCCCAGCCTAGAAAATCCCCTGGCCACTGGGAGAGCTGCTCAGAGCACTGCAAAGTCATCATCCCCTTGCAGGAAATATGTTATTTTCTTTCCGGGGAGGGGAAAGGGGAAGTGTGTGCTGTGGTCAGGATTAACCCTGCCCGTGCTGCCCAGGCTGGCCTGGGCTTGGCAGGGCCCTGGGTAGTGCCTGCATGGTGCTTCCCAGAGCTGCTTGGGCTGCCCTCTCCTCCTGCTCCCCAAAACCCTCTCTCCCCTCTGCGGTGTGGCATCAGGATGGGTGACCCAAGTCCCAGAAATGCTCTGTTTTCAGGGAATGGGGTGGCATATTCCCAAGCCATGCAGCATTCACACCTCTCCATCCCAGCACACACAGGCAGGGCTGCTGGCCTGTTGCTGATGATTTTAACCAAACCTGCCAAGTTTAACAGCAACACTGCTCTGGAATAGAGGCAGTGCCCATCCTGTGTCCCTGCCTTGCAGTTTAGAAGAGGAAAAGCACATCCAGAAAAGCCCAGACCAAGAGGGACAGAGGCTGCCTGCAGTCAGGTTCTGTTCTTGTGGTCTCTCAATGTAAGCACAAAGCAGGGGTTGCACTGGGGCAGAAGGCATGGGGCAGGACAGAACACATGGCTTTGCAGTGCTCTCAGCACAGCTGAATTCTCCTCCATGCTCAAAATGGCATCTTATTCTGCAGTCGGACTCACTGATGGGGTGAACGCTGGAACTGAGCCTCTTCTCCCAGTGTTTGCTTCCCCACACCTCCCAGGCTTCTTTGTTTTAAACCAAAGGCTCCAAAGAGTCAAAGTTAGTATTTGCCCAGCATTTCCACTATATGAAGTACTCATATAAAGTACATATATAAGTATGGTAATTAAAAGGTGGCACGCTCTTGCCTTGTTTGAACACCATATAACTTCTCACTAGGAAGGTGGAAGAAGAAAAGTGACAGTTGGGGATATTTCTTGATTTCCTAGGGATTTCTCCAGCTACCCTGACATTTTTAATCTCCTTTTTTCCCCAAGCTATATGTCTCTTTCATCCCTTCACATTCTATCTCTCTTTTTTCTTCTTCAGTGACTCATAAATGTATTGGTAAACACTGGGTCAATTGCAAAGCTATCAGGAAAGGTGAAAATTAGATGAGTGACTTGTTAATCATCTCCCGGGGTTTAGCTGTACCCTGTGGAAAACTGTTGCTTCTGCTTAGAAAGCTGGCAAGTGGAGACCCAATTTCAGGTTTCCAGAGATGTCCTATTTCCTTTGTGAGGAAACAGGCAGTAAGAAACCCAGAGAGATGAGTCCTTGCTTGAGTTTAATTATCGAGGAGACCATATTCCATCCCTGGCCTTTGGGAGGATGTTTGTTTTTTTCTCATCCCCGCAGTACTGACTAAGCCGTGTTTTGTGGGCAGCCTCCCCACACTGGGTTTGTTTTCTTTTGGCAGTCCCGATCCTGTTGGCTGACTAGGGAGCCTGGGCCCCTTTATTTGTACTAAAATGGCAGAGGGGGAAGGGAGGGGAGGGAATTTGCATCAATGGTAAATCACGATAAACCCTCCCTGCTACTGCCTGCTATTCTTGCCCTATGCACATTGTCTTGCAAACCTTTACAGGATGGGGGGCTGAACCCCAAGGAGCCACCAAGCTACACAAAGACCCAGTTTTGCAAAGCCACCATCCCTGAGCCCTGCCTGCTCCCACAGGTGGCCAGATCCAATTTTAGCTGAATCCAGGAGATGGCCAGGCAGCTTGGAGGAGCTGCCAAAGCTGCAAGGGTGAAACAGCCTCAAACATTTTTGTTGCAGAACTCGGTTGTTTCAGTCTTAACTTTGAGCCCATTCACCAGAGTTCAGTGCCCAGCAGAATTGGGCCTATCTTTTCAAAAGCAGTGTGTTTTGCCAGTATTTCATGGCCAGTGTGTACAGTGGGAAAAAAGGGAAATCCTGCAGTGGGGTGAAATGCAAAGAGAGGCCATTACCAACATATATAGTAATGTGGGGATTTTGGGGGGGCAGGGTGTGTGTTGATTTTTGTTTTGAACGTTGAAGAAATAAACTGAGCAAGCTGTTTACCACATGAAACAAAGTCTGACTGGGATATTTTCAGGCCACTAAAATTGGATTTCAGACAGCCAACTTGGATTGACATACTGGATGAGCTACAGCCGATTGGCATAGAGAAGGGAGCAAAATATGCATCTGTCCTGGTGCCAACTTAGGCTAGGCTGCCGTTTTGTTTGGTGACTAGAGAGCTGGTTTTCGTAATTAAACCAGCCTTCAAACCCTTTTTAAATAAAGCTGAAGAAAAGAGGAACTGAAAGGGATTCCTCTTGAGCGTATGCACACTGCTCTAGCAACTTCTGCAGTGGCTTCTGTGCAGTCCCTGAAAATGTTTCTTTTTTTTCTTTTTTCTTTTCTTTTTAATACTTCCCTAGAAATACACACACACACACAGCATGCACAGCATGGCAGGACAAGGCAAGAGAGGAGCTGTCACCCTGGGCTGACCCAGGGAAACACATCCATCAGGGAATTTCATGCCCAAAACCACAGGGCCTGCCCCGATTGTTTAGCAGCAGCAGGTCACTGTACCTGTGCACAAAACCATTGTAGCCAGGCCAGCTGAATGGAGTAGAAGACACTCTGTTCTGTACCAGGAAAGGGCTGGGCAGAGGGGAAGGAGTGGCTTGTTTGGGATTTTTCCCTTTGTTTTTTGTTCCCCCACCCCACACCCTGCCGAATCACTTTGATTATACTCGCCTGGTGGACTATGAATCGAATCCTAAACATTATTCCTGTTGCAGAGGACACAGCTCTGGGGTGGGGGAGGATTGAGTCACATTCAGAATTTGGTCAGGCAAGTAAAAATGTCATTTTAAATCCTGAACAACAGTGGGAAAACTGCAGCCAGTTGCTAAAGCCTGCATGTAAAGGCCAGGCAAGTAATTTGTGCCTGGGCCCATCGAGGTGGGTGGGAGGTTGGGCACCCCCAGCAGTCACACCAAGGTGTCCCAGACCCCTCTCCCAGCCTGTAAGATGTGGCAAAGGGCCAGGAGTTTTTGCCTCTCTAAAAAGTGCACAAATCTAGTGTAATTGCACACTTTGTCATGCCATGTTGTTGGTTTCAGTCACAGATGCTTGCGATTCAGGATTATATTTGCCCTTGTTGCTGAGCTGATTTAAAATAAAAAGGCAATTATGAATGGAACAGTGGAGTGGGGAGGGCTCCCTTATATTTATCAATTTTCTTCCTTTTTAATAAAAACTTGAAACTAACTTTTTTTTTACTCCTTTGAAAAGGGTTTGGTTAAAATATATACACTTTTAGTAAAAGACCTAAAAAAATCAAAGGCTGGAAATTTAGGGTGTTCACTTTGCTTTAAAAAGGAAAGAGGAAAATTCTGGATACCTTTTATATGACTAAAAAGAAATCATTAAGCAGTATAATTCAGTGAAAACCATTTACAGAAACATTTTTCAACCCTTCTATTGTTTTATTTTAGGATTGAATATCCAGAGCTGGGTGATTTACCATTTCAAATGACTAGCATGTATGAAAAAAGTTGTGCAGCAAAACAAAATCTCATTAAGTCCCTTGCAAAGGCATTCTTTGCAAAGATGAAGGAAATGGTTTAGTGAAAATCACCAGCTGAATTTCTCCTACCAGGATTCTGGTCACGAGGAATGCAGGTGGAACCTCTGAGGACGAAGCACAGTTAAAATCAGTTTTGAGGGTCAGCATTCGTGGCAATCTGCAGAACTCCGTGCTCAGCTCTGAGAGCTGGAATTTGCTTTGTGCCGTTTCCAAAGCTCCCTGCCATGCCTAAGAGCAGTGGCCACTGGGAACTGGCTTTCACAACAAACAGTCTGACTTCCCAGCAAACCACCTTACTCTGGGAAGGGCAGACACTGAAGAGGGCTTGCCCCCTTGCTTTTGGAAATTTTGCATCTCTGCTTTCTCAGTGCAGTGTGATTTTCCTGCTGGCTTTTTTCCACCTCAGGATTTTTGTTTCACTCCCCACTCACACAGATCTCCTGCCAAAGTCCAGTTCCTATCTCAACAGTCTGGGCTTCCTCTGCTGCAGCAAAATGGCAGGGGCCTGTGACAGATGATGGTAACATTTGTATTGAAGAGGATGACGGGGCACCTATGGCTGAGGAGCTTTGCAAAGCTAATAACTCGCCAAATTGCTGGCAACACTTCAAGTAAGCATTGCCTGTTGTCAAGGCTGAGCTTTTCTGAAATCTCCACTCTCCTGAAGAGAGGAGGGCTGCAGCCTCACGGAGGACATCGCTTCTTTGGGACTGTGACCTTTAAGTGACAGGGTTTGAATCCTTGCACTGACAGTATTTTGTCTGGGACATATTTAGGGTGGGTTGTGCTGGGTTGGTGGCTCAGAAGCTTGGAGTGCACAAAGCAGGTGTGGGGACAGGTACCATCTAGCACCAGCTTCCAGCTCTGGAGGGACAAGGACCAGGACTATTGTCTGTGGGGATCAGACAGGAGGGCATGGGGCACACTGCAGTGACAGCGAGCTTCCTTCAGAGTTAGCCCAGGTGTTAGAATCCCTCCAGCAGCTCTGTAGAGTCATGTGCAAGCACCAGCCCCCATCTCGTGTTTCATTAAAGCTGTGCATTGCCAGGACAGCATTTGTTTCATGCTTCTGGGAACTGAGGTGCTCTCCTGACAACTTGGGGAATGGTTGGAGGGGAGCAGGTAGGGGAGAGGGAAGGAAGGAAGGTAGTGAGAAGACAGTGGGATGGACAGACCTCCCTTCCATCTGGGAGAATTATCAGCATTCAAGTGACCATTTTGGTCACCTCAGAGAAGTATATACTCTGCTACTCTGTAAGAAGGGTGAATACGGACTGTAAAATGACTCAGATGGTATGGCAAGGCTGTGTGTGAAGATGGAAACAGCCTTACAGCATCATCTGAGTCAAAGCCTTAGCTGACACTGAGGAAGATTTGCCAATATCCCTGTGGATATTGGCAAAACAAACACCGTGTTTGTCCCAGGCAGCAGCACTGCTCAGCACAGAGCCCTCCCCAGCACAGCTTCATCTCATGACTGTCTGGGAGCTCTGAAGCATTTGCAGCTGACCTTCCAAATGCAGGTTTCCTTTAGAGTCAGAATGCTCTTTCCTGCTTTTGGCTGCTTTTCTCTGAGTCCCCATTCAATGTGAAAGCCCAGCTCCCAGCCCAGCGTACACGATGACTGCGAGCAAACCACAGACCCTGGGGTGGCTGCATTTGTCCCTTGCTGCTGGGGGACCAGAGCTGCACCCAGCCTGCAGCTGTCCCTTGGCCACTGCCACTCAATTAACCCCTTGTCACTGGCCTGGGGACTGGGCAGGAGGTGGGAACAGAGAGGAGAAAAGAGAAGGAGAGAAAGAAAAACCCTGTATCTAGCCACTGGTGCCAGGGAAAAGCTGGCTTCCTTAAGTCTGTGCCTATGGTGAGCACTGCAAAAATTGATGGACTCGTGTACTTCTAAGAATTAGATATTAGGGTTTTTTCACAGGAAATAGATCTGTGCACACTTTTTAGGTGAATGGCAGGGTGTGCAAATAGAAGCTTCTGTGTGCACAGTAGCTGCCTGCATTGAGCACACCACGGAGCATTTTGCTTACCAGAAGACCAGTTTATGCATAAAATAGCCCAGAGAAAACACATTTCACATAGTAAGGACCATTTATGTTCCCTCAATAGCCCTTTGGCTGGCACACTGGAAAATACCAGGCGTCTCACAATCAACAACACCTCTTGGCACTGAAATGTCCTGAACCCAACCAAAACTCTTTTTTTGATGATCAGTTGGACAACTACGAACTTGTGGGAACTGTTCTGATGTCTTGCCAGGAACAGACAGTTTTTCTTTACTTGCTGATCTCTTTGATATTGTATTGGGATATCAAGAACTTTTTTCTCTCTGGAGAGCTTTGAGAAGAACAGGTCTTGTTTTTGGACTCTCACAATGCATCCTGCAGGGATTAAAATAAAAGTTGTTTATAATCTATTGCTTCCTGCATTGAAGGGGCTCACAGAGCCTGCCAGAAAACTCTGCACTCTGCTGCTGTTGCCACTGTGGGGTTTTTTACATAGTAATTTCACCTAAGGCTAGGCTGCAGAATCAATGGCCATGGTTAATAGCAAATTATTGACACTTATCTCAGGATTAACTTGTTCCTGTACACAGGCCTAGTTCACCCTAGCAGTATTTAAGATGTGCTGGTTCTTGACCAAAAGAGTGTATTGCTGCCCTGGTTGTCATGAAGTTCTTTCTTTCCCTATACACCCAACCCCCAAGAACTGGAGCTACTCGATTTCAGAAATCTGATGTAAATCAGCTGATGGTAGCAGACAGCAGAGTTGTTTGCAGGCTCAATGGTCCATTATCTGAAAGGATTACAAGAGTAATCCAAACCCGGTAGATGAATCAGCAAAATGAAATCAACTTTTCTACCACCAAAAACAAAGAAGCAATTCACAACAGATCAGTGTGGATGTTCCAGAGGCTTTGAACTTAGACAAATAATAGCAGCTGTAAAATACATATTTATTTATTATTAAAAATCCCCTATTTTTCCCAAAACATCAGTATGTCCACCATAATCTTTCCTTTTCCTGTGAATGAGTAGTCCTTGTATCAATTTTGGATGATGTGAACCATAACCCTTAAAATCCTTAAATGACTGCTCACATCTGTATGACTTCCCCTCATTTGAAAGGGCCAGAAATGCAAATGAATTAATCCACAGGATGAGCTTGATGCAGAAAAGTTTTGTTTACTTTGGTATGTTTTGAACAGTTCATGGTTACCCCCTGCTTTGAAAAAAAAAAATGCAAAAGCCATATGACACCAGAGAAAAAATTTCGAGACCTTTTTGCAACTACTGGAATTAACCTGATGAACCCAAGCCTTGCCACAGGCAAGGTAAACAAATTGACCCTATGACTTCCACATATCTTTGCTTTGCATGGAAGTGGAGGATCAGTGGCGTCAGGAGTTTCAACAAGAAAACTGAGGCTCTGTTTGCTCGCACAACAGTTCTCTTCAAAAGGGAAGGAAGAAGTAAAACGGCATTAAGTAATCAGTAAAGTGAGGGCATTTCCATTTCAATCTACAAATCTGCCTGAGTTGCTTTGACTTTGTCTTTGCAGCAGAATTTTTCTGGGCCTGGCATTCTTGACTTTCAGTCTCCAAAGTCTGGAGCAGTGCTTGAGTTTAGTCGAATGGTTGTGCCAAACTTTTTGGGCTACATTAGGTGATGAGTTCTTCTATGAAGCCCTATCCCACAGACCTGAGCATTGTACTGAGGTATTTGCCAAGTTATTGTGGGTACTTGCCTTTGTCCCTTGATATGTCTGCAAGAGTAAACGAGAAGTCACTGGTTTGTCATGTTCTTCCCTTCCACTGAGTGCCCAGTTGTTCCAGCTTTTTGCCTTTGTGCATCTCTCTGGACATGAGCACTGGCTAGGTGAGGATTTGGCTGGAGGCCACTTCAGCCCTGCCTTGTAACCTTGGCAAAACAGCGCTCAGGAGCTCACCCAGGCTGACACGTGGCAGAGCTGAGACACTTGGCCTGGGTTTCACCAACTTTGCACACCCCGGTGCTGGCTCACTCTGGACCACAACAGCACGCCCAGAACAGTAGGACTGTATCAGGCTGCACCTTTGTGTTCATCAGCTGCAACTCCAAAAGTTTGGGAAGACCCAGGACTTCAGTGGGATAAGACATCAGTTCAGAAGGGGCTGCCATTACCCTCGGGAATTTGGCTATCCTGGAACGGCTACAGTTGGTGGTTGGTGCTGGCAAACTGCTCCCTCTTGTGCAGTGAGAATGACCTGTTAGGCAACTCTTGCTATGGTTTATTGGTAGGATGTGTGGCTGAGTTAACAGCAGGAATAGGAAGAATGGCATTCTTGAAGAGTGCTGGAGCAGCTGACAGCACTGGTGTGTCTGACATTTGCCTTCCACCAGCTCACAAAGTATGTGTGAAACAGAAAATACAATACCGGGTCATTATTGAGGCATAACCCGAACCTCAGTAGAGAGCCACATTCATAATGCAAGGTTCTCTGGTAAAGAGGGGGATTTCAGAGTATTCTGGCATCTATTCACTCCTGCAAGAGGAGATTTCTCTCTCCTCTGAGCTGTGACTGCGTCTGTTGTGGGTCTATAGCTGTCCTGATTCCTGAAGTCACACTTTGAAGAAATCAGGTTTAACTGCACCCTGAAAAGAAGTGGGAATTGTACCCTGTAAATGAATAAACGCAAACCATACAATCTGTAACATGGCTATGGGCTGTACATTCATCTAGCTGAAAACACCACACTCCTCTCTCCTGCCTCAGCTGGGACCCACCCTGCCATTTGTGTACAAAAGGTTTCACCACATGCTATTTTTCCATGTACAAACACTCTTGCTTTTCTCCTGCTTGTGTTTTTGTTGCGCTCCTTGCATTGTTTTTCCAATATTAATGCTCCTTAGTCACACTGGAGTTAGCCAGGTTTCTTCTCTGTATTTTTCTCCTCTCCCCAGAGGGTTTGTGGAGAGCAGAGCAGGGAGAAGTACAACCTTCATAAATCAGGAGGCTGAATGATCTTTCACAAGGTAAAAGCAGTGTATAAAATAGATATTTTAGGCTATGATATGTAGGGGTTTGTTTCAGAGGCTGGAGTTACCTTCAGGAATAAATCTTCCCATTGTATATAAAGCCCATCTAACTGCTGAGAAAAGAGGGCTTTTTGAAAAATGCATTTCATCATAAAATATTTACATTTGCTTTACATTGTTATGGGCTTACAAACTATTTGGCAGCCAAGACTTTTGAATAGTTCTGTTTTTCTTCTTTTTTTGAAGGCTAGAGATCCTGTCAGATTTGGAAGGACCAGGAGTTGACCTATTGTCTCTATTTGCCAAGTCGGTGGTAATTCCTTGTGCAAGATAATTTTATAAACGAATGCCTCAGTAAAGTTGGTTTGGAAGGAAAAAGAAAGAAATAAAATGAAAATAGAAGTGGCTGGAGCCCAGCACCTGGCAGTTCAGACACATGCAGCTCAGCTGAGGGTGAGCAGCCCCTTGGGGAAAAACCTCTGGGCACTCCAAGGCAATGAGTAACCCCTGCCACGGCCATGCCCTGGCAGCCACAAGCCATGAGTCAGCCCCCCTCAGCCAAATTGTAAGGGGGAGGTTGGTTTAAATGTCCTTAGGCTTTAAAAAATAGTAACACATGTGGGGTTTTCTCTTTTTGCTCTCCTTTCTGATGTTTGGATCCTTGACTCTGCATTTTGCTCATGGTTTCCTGTTTCTCTCAAAATTACTTTTTTTTAAACTGAAAGCTGAGGTTCTCATCTAATCACTTTACTCCAGGAGCTGGGGTTTTTCAAACAATAAATATCACAAGCCTGGCAAGGAGCTCTGAGAGCTTGTGTTGGTGATTGCTGCAATAACAGCCTTGGGTGTTTACACAGTGTAGAAAATAGTGAAAAAACAAGCTTCAGTTTTGAGATATAAATCTTCCCCATTGTGCGAAATAGCTTCAGAGAGCTGTTTGTTTTAATTAATAGTTGCAGAATGGTGAATAAGTGGGGTAAAATAACTGGCCCAAACCTTCACGTAAATCCTACAGGAAAAAAATAAAAAACAAAACCAGACATTAAAAACTTCTTTTAAGATATGAAACTTCCAGCTAGCTTGTGGCTAAACATTTTCAAGTAAGAACTTATAGCTAGACTCCTGAACTCTGTTTTAATGAAGTGTCCTGATTTTAAATCTGGCTGTTCATTTAAGATCCTATGTATAGATTTAGGAAATCTAACTTAAGCTTTCATTTTGAAAAAATATACCTTGGCCTCTTTCATAAATATATATTTTATATTCATATCTATATATATAATTAGAGAGAAGTATGTTTCTCTAAAATTCCTGGCTTCAGGTCTTGACTTGGCAGTGAAAAGAATATGTGAAGAGGTTTATGAAAAATAAATCTTTGCATTCCTCTAGCACCTTTCACCTGAGTATCTCAAAACAGTTTACACCAAGGAAGAATTACGCCATTTTAGCTCTGCTCAACCCTAGAGGAACCTGCAGCATGGAGTGGTCTGGTGACTTGCCCCAGGTTGTCACAGTGGGCTTTCTGGCCTGACCCAAGCTAAGGAGGGCAGTCAGTCCCCTCCTCTGTCCCTCCCTCCCCATCACCTTCCTCCTGCTCCCACCCTCGCTGCCAAAATCCAGCATGGCAGCCCCATGGGCTGCTGATCTCCTGCTGCTGCCCTCAGCACCTTCATTTCTCCACACATTTCTTGCATCCCATCTCCCTACACATTTTGGAAAATGCAGCCCTGACCCCAAAGAGTTTAAAGGATAAATAAACATGATTTTGTGTGTGGGTGAGAGAGACACAAAGAAAAGCGTTGTCTTGCCAACTCCGCCCCTAATCTCTCTGCTTACGTGCTTTATGTCTTTCCCTTTCTTTATCTTTTTTGTTTATTTAGATTATACACTCTTCAGGCTGGGGATGCTGCCTCCTTCTCCTGCCTTTAGCACAGCACAGCCCCAGAGCTGGTTGGAGCCCCACGCTGCTACCACAGTACAAATAATAATAAATAAAACCAGGACTGTGAAGAGATTATAATTAGAGCTGTGCAGAACTCAGCAGTTTTGGTCTGCATTGGTTCCTCCCTGCTGAGTCTACATTGTGTTTTGGATTTGTATGTAAAAAACCCAAAGCAAAACTCCCAAAGTGCCAGGTGTGGCCAGGTCTAGGCTCAAAGTCGTGCACATACCAGGGTGTTTTTAGAGGTTCCTCCTTGAAATTATAAATCTGCTCAAGAACTGAAAGGTTCTTGAACCTTTTCAGACTTTGGGGGCCAGCAAAGCTTTTGGTTTCATTACAAAATTCTCTCTCAGTTCTGCCTAATGGACCAAGTGCCACACCATGCTGCCCTGTGGCTAACAAGACGATTTAATCTTCCCCAGCTGCCTGTGCAGATCCACTCATGAGCACCACATCTGGCTTTTCAACCAGTGTTTCAGATTGCCATATTCACTGGCCATGCCCAAGTGATGTGGGTAAACAGAGCCACGTCCAAAATCCTGCTCTGACCCAGCGTACGGCACTGAATCCACCGTGAGCTGAGTAATCCCTGTGAGTCCCTGGAGAAGGCCCTGGGAAACGCTGAGTAGGGCTGGGGAAGGCACAGCATTTTGGCTGGCACCACAGATGCACAGACCTTCACTGTCACCCCCTTGTGCACGCAGGTCCTACTCCCCTTGGCCTCTCTTGCCAGGCCTGGGGACGGAGGTGAAGGGCTCGAGCCCCAGAACAGCAGTGATGTCTCTGCAGCAAAACAGCCCAAGGGTGGTCAGTGGGGCAACGCCGTGCACCAGGGAGGTGCCACAAAATCAGGGAGGAGGGGAAAGTAAGGGTTTCCCCAGACTGGGGGAAGACTTGCACCCAGGGCAGATGTACACGGGACTCCACCTGGAGCTAACAGGGTACAGGACAGCTTTCTAAAGAGCTGATTGTCCATAAATACATCATACAAAAGTATTATGAATCAAGCCACTTCCACTCCATGCCGGCGACAAAGAGCAGCAGGCTCTGCAGAGCTCTGGCCAGGGGAGACACCCTGGACATGTGGACACCGTGGACCTGCCCATAAGGGTGCTGTGGCCTGGTTCTCCTACCAGGACATCCAGGGAAGAAGAGACCTCCTGTCTCCCAGGCTTCTCCACGATCTGTGTGAGCCAGGCTGGCTCCCGAGGCTCCTGAGGCTCCCAACACAACGTGTGCTTTCGGCATGTGCTAAGTCACAAGTCTCTGAATTAAAGCTGGCAGGAGCTCTTACATCAAGAAGTCCCTTCCCAGGCAAAATTTGCAGGATCTGCTGCGCTACAAGAAGTCATATTGATTTTGGCGAATTTTTCAGGAATAATAAACAAAAACAAAGAAAGATTTGAATGGAAGTTTTTCAGTGTTTTCAAAATGAAAGGGGAGGGAATCATGTATTTCACAGTGATTTTTGTCTTCTGCAGATCATTAGCAAATAATAAAGGGGAAAAATTAGATTGCATGGCAAAGAAACTATTTGCTTTTATCCAGGCTTGGCACAGTCTGGGGGCTTGGAGAATTTTTTCTTAATCTTTTTGCAGGACAGAAAATCCACATCCTTATTAACAGTAATTAAAACCTTAGCTCAAATTCCTGGAAAAAAAGGAGTTGTGTGCCTTACGATGGACATTTCAGCTGACTGCCAGAGATGAAGGAAAGAAGGGTGAGTAACCCCATTTTTTTTTTTGATGGGGTGCACCGTGCCTCAGCTGGAGCACAGCATAAGACCCTCTTCTTGGCGCTTTTGCTTTTTCCCTCTGCTCCTATGTAATCTGCAAGCAGTGAAATGGCCACTTCAGCATGGAGGAGGAGGCATCCGTAGCTCTGGGATCCAGACTGGGGGCAGCTCCAGCAAATAGCCCAGGCATTTTTAAATATGGCTTAGACATACAGATTATATTGAGCCAGTAGATCAAAATCACAGCTCATGGTGAGTAAAAGTAAATCAAAGGCTGGACTCGATCTTGAAGGTCTTTTCCCAGCCTAAAGATTTCTACATTTGTTCATAAGTAGGTGTTCCTACTTACTTATTGTAAGCAATTAAATCAGTGGGGTTCTCTGTCGTCACAAGTGTCACCTATTTTATTAATGAATTTTAACTTATTCCTCTTTTATTGATGGATTTTAGCTTTCTAACCTGAAAAATGTATGTTTTCCCTCATGGCAGAAAGTTGTGTAAAGATCTCCAATGTCTTCCCAGTTCTACCTCTAGAACCTCAACAAACCCAGTAACCCAAAATTTTAATTAAACTGCAGCACTGGTTTAAATTGTTCTACTAAATGCTGGGGCAGTGAAATCTCACCAGGCCATTCTCATATTCCTACAAACTCCATGTTCATATTAATACACGTCCCTTTTTATTGCTGTACTTTTTCTCTACAATGATATATGGAAAAGAAGAAACATAGAGAAGAAAAATTATATATATATATGTGGTATATAATCGTCTCCCCTGGCAGCATTCCCTGCAGGATAAGGCTAAAGAGCTGTAAAAGCGATAGTAGGCAAGCTGAATTTTTTTTCCCCTTAATTAACAGCACAGTGCCTTGCAACAGAAAATTGAGGCAGGTTTCTGCTGACTTAGCAAGTGCCTCATGAGGAAGAAATCTATCTGGCAATTATGGCTTTGCGTCTCACACCCTGTCTCCTATTGTTTGTGTAAGACACTGGTGCTTCTGCCACGGGCTTCTTCAAACAGCTGTCCTGTCACTGCCAGCTCTCATAGGTAATCCATCCAGCTCAGCAGAGTTCAAATAAGACACCTCCCTTTCTTTGCTTTAATTAATGCTTTATTTGAGTCTCCCCTGGGGATGTAGCCATGCTGATTTTTCAAAATTCTCGCTTATTTTTCAAGCACGAAAGAAATGGAAAATGGCCACTGTTGAGATTCTGGATTTGGGAAATCTGATTTGCTCAGTCTTCTCTTCTCAGTCAGGGTTTTAAATGCCCATGGACATCTCTTTAGCTGCAGAAAATATTATGCAATAAATTCTCTATCTTGGGAAGGAGAAAAAGACAAATCCAGCCCAATTTGTTGTCCCTGCAACCTCTCCTGCTGTCCTGCACACACAGTACTGCAGCTACAGCCTGTTCGTGCACTGGTTTATGCTGTCCCACCCCACACATCGCCCAGGCCTTGCCAGGTGCTGAGCAATCCCAGCTCAAGTCATGAACCGTTTCTTGCTGTGTTGTTGTTTTTCCTGCACCGCCGGTGCCTACGGGTTGTGGTGATCTGGGATCAAATGCTGTGGCTTGGTGTGACTGAACAGACAGACACCCTCAGCACCAGGTCACTGTGGCCCCAAATCTGGACAAGGCAGTCCAAAGTTCACACACTTGCCATGACTTTTCAAGAACTCATTAAAAATATGTGTGGCAGTGCTGTTAATCAGGCCTGGACTACACCAGCAAGCCAGTAAAATCCATCAAATGACAGATAAGCCAGATAGGCTAAAACCAAAGGGTTCAGCAGAGCATGTTTGAGTCAGCCAGAATCAAGAACTGCTACACCCTCAATCAGCACTGCCTGATAATATTTCACTTGCTTTGGGTTTCTGTGTTTTAATGAGGAAACAATGGTGTTTTGTAATCCTGGCTATTTAAACACGTAACACCGCACTGTGCTTCTACAGCTTCTCCCTCCCAGCGCCTCGTGAGCGTTGTGCAAAGTCCTGTGGCACCTTCAGAGGCTGTGGGAGTTTCAGTGAGTGTCTTGTGTAAAGGCAACCTCAGGGACTTGTCCCATGCTGAGCAGAGAAGGAATGAGGGCAGAAGTTTTCATTTAACCTGTTCAACAGCTCACGGTGCAAAGGCTCAGCTCTCACTTCCCAAGACCCTCCCGAGTCAGCTTCTCCCAAGCTTCTTGCATTGCTTTCACTGAAACAGGGCACAGCAAAACAAGGGCCCAGGACAGGCTCCACAATGCCCAGGGCATGTTGAGATCTTGGTTTTTCTGACAGCAGCACAAATTGGCATACACACCAACCCTTAGTCTGGCTACAGGGTTTGGCTAAAACGGTGTGAGCTGAAAAGAGAGGCCCAGACAGTGACCTCCCAGTAACACCCTCTGATCTCCAGCCAATCATCCTTTTGCTTCTTGATCACTTTTTACTTCCTGGCATGAGCAGCACACCACACTTCCAGCCTCGTTCTGCTGTGTCCATGTCAATCCTCAAAGAGCCAACACTAGGAAAGGCAAAGTACCACCACCATCTTCTCTCATCCTGTCCTCTGCCAACAGGGTCTGATCTTCTTTTTCCAACACAACTTCCTTCCTATAGCCAACATGTCAGCCCCCATATTAGATTACTCTTACCTTTGTGTTGGTCTGTGTCTTCTGTTTTGTTCCAAGACTGAAACCTATCCTATTTCAAGTGATACTATGTCAGAAAGATGGGAAATTACAGATTATGTGATCCACGTGGTTAACAAATATCGATAAGGCTCATCCAGGAAGTGACTTGTCCTCAATGCACAAAGGCTGAGCTGGGGTATAGAATGGATCTTGGGTTTCTGAGCTCCTGGTCAAGTCCTACAAGAACTGCCTCGAACTTTTCTAGTACCTATATGTCTCGCTATCTAAATCTCCATCACCATAATGCCTGTGCTCCTCCCAATAACAACACTCCCTCTCTCCCTCTCGCTTTGCCTTTCTCACCAACCCATAAGTAAAGGTGGGCTGATAATTTGAAGCAGGGCTTTGTGTGTGTGTGTGTGTGTGTGTGTGTGTGTGTGAATGCAGGGCAGTTGTGTATCAACACCTGTGATAAAGTGTATGAAAGTTACCTTGGCACACACAGTCCATCAGCTATGTTAGGTCAGCAGGGCTGGATTAAGGGAATTCTCCCACTGGGTTCAGTATCAGCAAGTTATTCTTGCAACTAAGCTGCAAAGAAAGAGTCCAAAGTTACCTCCCCCTTGCAGGAACTGGTGAACCCTATCTAGCCTTGAGGCTGGTGTGGTTGTTCTCACGGAGGGGATTTATTTGAGTTCAAAAAGGCCAGAGTGAAGGCAAAGCAATCAGAGTGTAGAAGGCTTGATACCATCTCTTCAAAGGCTTAGGTGAGATGCAAACACCAAGCTCATCACACCCATCTAAAATGCTGAGTTATCGCACCCATCTAATGAAAGGCTTAAGGTCACTTCTTTCTCAGTGCTCCTTTGGCACCTTTTGAATACTCAGTGCTGCTTTTTCTTTTTATTGTTCCTCTCTGTCCAGTATTGTTTAGAGATTTAAAAATAAATTTAATCACCGTCTTGGACTATAAGTTCCAAGGTGGCTTTATTGTGAAATTGCAATGTGACTCACAGAGGTTGCAGATCCACCTTTGAGGCCAGCCTAGCTCTATTTCTGCCTGTTGTTTGTCTCCACACTGGTTTTGCAGCAGGACTTCTAGCCGCACAATGCAATGAGCTGAGAAATAGCTGTGCGTCATCCCGGGTGTGGCTGAGGAGCGATGTCACAGAGAGAGATGGCAAGATTACAGGGAGGATCTGAGCAGGATCTGCGGGAGGGCGAGGAACAAAATGTCCTGCAACAATAAAAACATCCATTTATGTGTGTGACTCA
The DNA here is from genome assembly GCA_013397915.1 of Daphoenositta chrysoptera. NCBI lineage: Eukaryota > Metazoa > Chordata > Aves > Passeriformes > Daphoenositta > Daphoenositta chrysoptera. The sequence goes on from VZRO01007180.1 coordinate 160,012, forward strand.
GGAGACAGAGAGTTCTGCAAAGTCTCATTCTCCTGCTGGGGGGAACAAATTCCAAACGTCAGAAAGCACAGGCTGCAGACACAAAGATAGACAGGTGCATGTGCGAAGAGCTGAAATGGGACAGGCTCTCACAAAAGTCCAGCTCAGCTGGAGGCAGAGTGCTGCTGCTGTGGAATGGCAGCTGTGGGCAGTTACCCTTGTGTCCACTCAAAGAGTGGCACCGCTTGAATTTCTTGAGCCAGAAACAAGCACTTCTGGGAGCAGTAGAAATTATGCTGCCTGGTTTCCTGTGACTCTCTATTTTGTGGTTGATTATCTGAGGCTAATAAGGGGCAAGAGCTGAATAAAGCTTTTCCTGTGGTCAGGGCATCCTGTGTGGATTCTCCAGGGTCCAATAATACAGTTCACCTTCCTCTTCTGCCCTTCCTTCAAAGAGGCACTAATTTGGATGTCTGTCTTCTGCACAAGCGCCAGGCTTTCAGAAATCTGTATGAACTTTTTATCTGTAAGGACTCTCTGGCAAAACGTGTCTGCAGTTGGCCAGTTTCATCCGAAGCTGCTGTGGCAATATACACACAGATACATCTTTAGCCAAACCTCATCTGTCTAGGAAGCGAGGATTCATTTAAAAAAAATAAATCACAGCTTCCCCAAAGCAGTAACACATGATCTGTGTGCTGACCAGGCCTGCTTTAGAAAGCCAGGGCTCAATTTGTGATAGTTGCTTAGCAATTAAGCAAACGGCATCTTACACCAGAAACGGCAACCACAGACACAGGTCTTACTGGGGAGCTTCATCAGTGCAACTGTGGCATGGGAAATACAAAAATAAAGTGCTCACCGAGAGGGTACCAGCAGGAAATACCCCAGGAGCACAGGGCAGAGGGATAGACCTTTGTGTTTTCACTTAAACAGGAAAGGTAGATGGAAACCAAAATAAACGAAGCTATACGTAAAATAAAGATTACCATACTCTAGGCCGACAGAGGTTGTAACACCCGATCTAAGAATGGGTGGGGATGTTTGGGATAAAGGAAGGGAGGCCTGGAAAATTGTGGCATTATCTAGATAAGTTTCATGGAATGAAAATAAACAGCCAATATCTGCTAAGGGGTACATGGAATAAGTCAAACAAGACAGTCTGGTGGTTCATACCTTTTTTTGGTGTTCATGAAGAATTGGGTCTTCCAGAACAACAGGCTGCCATGGAAGTGGAGCTTATTTAGGTTTTACTCATATACCTGTTTACCTGACCTCTGAGGTTACTGGCAAGATCTCACCTGGTCTGGAGCTGGTGTTTCTGTGCTGTTTGCACCCTCAGCAGAGCCCAGCGAGGGGTGCACGGCTCAGTGCTGGGCCAGGGAGCGCTGGCAGTTGGCTACAGGACACTGATGTCGCACAGTGAGGTGTTTCCCTGTGCCTGTGCCACCTGGCAGTGCTGCTTTTTCTTCTACGCATCGTTGTAGGATTGAGGCCAATTCCAAATCCGTTACAACTCATCCCAAAACCAGCCAGGTAATGGGATCCTGTTCATCAAAGCCCTCCTGTTGTTTCAGAGACACGAGCTGCTAGTTCTCTGCTAATATGAATGCCAAAGTATTTTCAAGAAGGATGTCATGATAGATGACAATTATTTCTCATCAGAGACATGTAAAATAGTGGTGTAGATATATTGCTAGGCATATGTGTGTATGAGTACTTAGGAGACTCCAAAAGCTTATCCTAAAGGTATAATCCTGCAAACTGTTGACCATTCTGGCTCCACTCCAGCAAAGCACTTAAATATTTGGTGCACTCAAGAAGACTCTTCACATGCTTCAAGTTAACACATCCATAAGCAAGGATTCGTTGGAGCAAGGTCAGAGGCTGCGCTAGAGCCACACCTTGCACAACAGAAATCTCCCCAAGCCAGTCCCAGTCTTTGTGGCTGATGCAGCCATTGGCTTCCTCACAGCTACCAACAGGCTACGTCAACATTGACATTGCCTGGCCTTGCTGAAGGGAAAAAAGTTTCAGTGGATTCAGCGTTCCACCTCAGTGAAATATCTCTAACAAGACAAGCAAGGTGAGAGAGAGGCAGTTTTGCATTCGGTGCTGTAGAGAAAAATTTCCCTTCCCAGAATCAGCAGTCTCTGGGCAGCAATAAATCCACATGCTAAAAAATAAAGCGATTCCTAAAATAAACAATCCAGGCTTCGAACCATGCAATAGGCAATTAGTTTGAATAATTGGGTGTAAATGTAGGCAGAGAGGAGCTACAAGACCAGATGTGCATGTAAAGCTAAACATGGGCTTTACAGGATCTAATCAAATCAGTCCACCATCTGGAATGAGAAGTAACATCATGTGACAGACCTGGTCAACAGGTGAAAATGGCACAAATTTCTGGATGATGAGCTTAAGCTAAAACAATATGTCACATGAGTGGAAGCATCCATAAAATGGATTGCACCAGTTCAACTAAATCACATCCGATTTTGCTACATTAATACCATTTTCTCCTACAAACTGACCTTAGGTGACCTATCACAAATAACAAGCTGGGAGTATCAGAAACAAGTACATGCAGGTAGAAACAGCTCATGGCAGACTAAGGTTCATATGCACACTTCTATCCATACAAAATAAATCCTGCCTATCAAATGACTCTTTTCCAAGCAGTTGGTGTTGAGACCCTCCAGGCAGGTGTGTTCAAGTCAGACCTGCAGAGAGTGGATCCTGATTCGTTGGAGCTACCTCGGGAGCAGGAGCTGCAGTAGGGGCTGGAAATGGGGGAAATGGAAAAGCCAAGAGCACAGAGTTGGGCCACTGCTAGAGAAGGGGTGTTCAGTGGGCTGAGCTCAGGCCTCTGGTGGTTCGGAAACCCTGGGCTGGGATATAACGTTTGCATGGCCCCAGATCGGGTTGACTTTGCAATGTCAGCTGGAAAATATCACAACACCAGGCAAAGCCCCTGGGGATGCTCTTGCTGAGCTCCACAGGGTTCTGGTGGTTCTGGTTTGTCTGTGCTTAGGTTTGCAGTTTGCTGTGGGACAAGGGCTGCATGACAAGGAGGGGAAGTCTGCATATCTCATCTCCCAGGACAAAGCCCCCTCGTGCAGCAGCTCTGTCAGCAGGGGATGGGGCTCAGCCACACAGTGTCTCTTCCATCCTCCACCCCTGCCAGGACACCTTGGGCTGTCCTGTGGGCTCACAGCTTTCTGCACTGCAGTGAGGCAAACAGGAAGCCAAAGTCAATCCAGCTCAACCAAAAGCAGAACTTGCTGTTGCTCCATGACATTTTGATTGGTGACACAACTTGGGCTGCCCCCGGTCTCTCCTCCATTTCGTGCTGCATCCCTGGTACCAGCAGCCCCGATGTACTGCAGACAACTGCACCAAGGCTGCCCAGCTCAGCCGTGTCCAGCAGCCTGGGCAGGACTGCTCCAGGGAGGGACAGAGCAGAGCCTCCAGGAGGTGACAGAGACTCCATGTAACGTATGGGGTTAAGCTTTTGATACAAAACTTCACTGACTTGGCAACATGTGAGTGTGTTTGTGGGTTTACAGATTTACTCCAGTGCTCCAGCAGACCATCCTCCCCTTCTGCTGCTCCTCTGGAAATAGCTCAAGTCAGCGTGTTATGCACATAATTGGTACTGGCTTTCCCATCCTCCAGAAATCATACTAAAAAGATAGACAAAACCTTGAGGGGGAGGGATTTTTCTGGCCTAACATGACAGGAGTCGGGGGAGACCATGTGGCTAGTCCAACTGAGAGTTTTCCACACATGCATTTTGTTCATGGTCGGTGTGTGCAAAATATGTCAGAAAAAAAATCTCTCAGGGGAGTTAGGAATCTGTCCAGCATGTGGCAAACCCCCAGTATGACCCAGCCCTCCTCCTCCATCCTGCTGCCATTCCAGGGGTCTTTCTCCACAAGGCATTTCTGCAGCAGGAGTCAACTGAGGTAAAAAGAGGTATTTAAGCAACACCAGCTCTCGCAAACAGAGGCTCAGAAGTATCCTCAAATAGCCCAGGTGTTGAAAAGCCAATCTGCTCAAGGTGAAGGGGAGGGACACCTTGAGCTTCATGGTTTGAGTGACTTTGTGGCTTGCTGTGCCTCGTCGGAGCTGGTGGCAGGGCATTTTTATTTGTTTTTGTCTAACAGTCCTGCATGTCACCATGGAGTCCAGCCCCGTTTCACGGGGAGATGTTAGAATAAATACACATTTCAACACTCTTTCAGCTCACCTCACAGTCCCAATAACAACAGTGCAATATTTTAAACTGCTTTTGCAAGTCTCCTTTCTACAGGGCAGTTGAAATTATATAAAAGCATTTTAACAATTTTATAGATCATCTCCGGAGTGCTATTGTGATGTGGGAGAACAGGAGTTTTGTTGCCATTTGCCCATGGACAGCTGCCAAGCTCACCTGTCTCCACTGAGCCTTCAAGGGCCATATCACATCTCTCTAGAAACTCTGCGGCCAGCTCTGGATGGCTTCTCACTTTACTCATCTGAAAAGCACGTTGCTCAGTTTAACCCTTTCTCAGCACTTGCCTGGGCGTGTTGCTCAAAACAGGCAACTTCTGTTTGGGCTTAGGGAAAGTAAGAGCTGTGAGGTGGATCTGGAGAAACCTGAAACCAGGACCCTCCTGTGGAAAAAACCTTCACCCACGTGAAAATTCCTCTAACCCTGCAAATCATCCTACTGACTTGGGGCAAAGCGTCCACAGCTCTTCTTTTGTCACTCCCTGATCAGAGTTAACCAGCTTCCAAATCTGACCCTTCTTTAAAAAGCTCCAATTCGACAAGGTGCTTAAGAATTTGTCTTTCTGACTGAAGTTTTACCAGCCTGGTTGCATGCTTGCAAGTAAGGCATACTTTAGAACATCTAAAGCCAGAAATAGGTGGCCTGACCGCGTGTATAAAATACAAAGCTAAGGATTAGAAGAGATCTGCCACTGACTACATCTTCTTATGGGCCACTTAATTTTGCAGGGTCCTGCCTCTAATCTCAAAAATTATCATGAAAACCCTCCCGTGTACAGTTGACACAGGAAAACTTTACAGTTTTTCTTGCTGACATTCAGGAAATATTTACTGATCCTCATATAGAAGGTGTGACAGAAGTGTAGTGTAATCTACTCCCCTATGTAAGAAGTTTTCTGTTTCCATCCCTACAAATGCATATTCTCCACCCTCCTCTTCTCCTGAAAGAAAAGGGCATAAAATTATTCCCCGTCACATTCTTTCACTGAGTTGGCAAAATACAGTGAAATACAGCAAGTTTAAATGATATGGAATATGCAGGCGCAGCTTATCTAAGATAAAGCGTGCAGATCAAAATCAACAAAGCCTCACAAAAGAAAGCCCCAAAAGAGCTTTCATCTGCCTGATCCCATTTCCCTGCCTACACCTCTTTTTACCCTATTGCAATACATTAGTTCTGCTTTAGTTTCTGCTCTGCAGCAACATTTCTGCTTAAGAAAGATTCTGTTGAGTCATTACCAGCATCAGCCAAACAGGCTTTTCAAGAATGGAGGAGAAAATAAAGTCTGTGGGTTTTAAATTAATTCCATGCTGCCTAACCCTTAAACCACTAGCAACTTTCAGACTCTCAGCCAAGTTAATGCTGAGCAGAATTTGGTGCCGTTGTGCCTGAGACAGAGCAATATCAGTGCTTTTGTCAGTGATTGACCACTCAGGCAGTGCTGACTGTGCACCTGGAAGGCAGAAATTGTAGTGAAGGTCTCTGCTGTCCAACCCACGTCCTAAACACTCCCTTCTTGCTTGTAAACACTGACTCAGATAATTCAGACCCGCACCTAAACAGAGCCAGGGAGAAGGGCTTTTCTACCAGAAGCTAGCAGTCGTAAATACAGGAATGGAAGAGAGACCATCACTCTCTCCTATGATATAGGAGAGATTCTCTACTCCTTCTTCCCCCAGCAGGTTGTATTTAGGAGAGAACAGTGGTTGCCAAAAATAGAACTTGAATAAGCTCCGGGTACCCTGAGGTTTGAGGGGCCCCCAGGGGAGCCAACACTTGGAGTGAGAAGAGACAGAAGAGACGAAAGCAGTTAAGGTGATTTTCCTTGCCTTGGTTTTCAAAGCAATCTCAGCCTGCTAAGCTTTCAGTCCATGCTGCCAATGGCTATTTCCAAAGTTATCTTTGCACAGAAAAAGGCTGGAATCCTTCTCTCTCTCATTCTCTCTGCTTCCCCTTTTAATGAAAGCTCAGTTTAGATCTGATACCACTCTAAAAGGTTTGCAATCAAACTTTATTAGACCCGCTGGGACATATCACAGTTTGCAGAGGCTCATAGTTTCACAGCAGATAACTGTAAAGTGAACCATTCAATGTTCTTCAAAATGCTCATTTTTCTTGGGCTCATCTATAACACAAAGCTGCACTGTGTTCAAGCATCATTAGAAGTGATCCCAGCTGATTACACGATGCTGGCCATAGTTCTGCCTTTGGAGTAAAGTCAGGCAGACCCCAGCACACAGCCTGCGCCACTGGGTGATGCTAGGGTGAGCAGGAGCCATTTGCAGTGAAGGCAAGCCCTACCAGCACAAGGGGATAATGTCTGCTGTGTGCTCCTAAAAAAAGGTCAGAACTTAAAAAAAAAATGCTAGGAAGCATAAGTGCAGCTTTCCTTTAACAATCCAGATTTGCCTTTTCCTGCTTAATGGTAATAATAATAATAACAATTAGGAAAGACTCCTCTACCTAGAACTACAGCTGAGAAATTTCAGCCAGAAAGCAAAGAAATGAGAGAAGGAATTAGCTTGTCAATCTTCCTATAGAATGGTTGTTCTTTTTTTTTTTTTTTTTAATTAAGTCATTGGTGTTACTATGTGGTTTTTAGTAGGCTATCCTCCTAAAAATGCATGGGAATAAACACCCTATCTGGTGTAGGATCTCTGACCGTAACATGTATCACAGAGGCATCTATTTACAGTGTGAAGGTAGGGGAGGCTGTTTCATTTCCCAGGACAGTAATGGAAAGCATGATGTCCTACAACCAAGGGTGGGGAAGGCTGGGAGAGGTTCTGGGAAAAAAACATTCACAACAAATGGAAGAGTGAAGGGGAGTTTCAGGGCAGATATTTGCAGGATGCATCATCATCATCAACCTTGGGAAAAGGCTGAAGACAAAATGGTTGAGTCGAGTCCTTGGGCCAACAATGTCCTGTCCTTCGAGTGCCATTTTCCCTGTGACTTTGTAGTGTCATCTGGTCTAGAGCAGCAGGCTGGACAAAAGTCAGGGAGCTGGTGGTTCTCAGATGCCCATGCTCCCTGCCAGGCTTTTTCCTTGCTTTTGGCCTCGAATGCCTCTCACCAGAAGCATTTGCAACCATCTGACAGCTCATCTGCTCTCTGATTCCTTAACAGGTCGTGCAGATCGACCAGAAGCTGGATGACATCCTGAGCACGCTCCAGGCTCAGCTGGGGGATCAGCCCCAGGCACAGATGCCAGGGCCAGCCATCCCACCTGTCAGACATCCACAGACAACCGCACAGTCCCCCCCACAGTGAACCAGAAAATGTGAAAGCTAGTGGACAGTCACATGTGACCCTCTCGTTCTTCCACGTCCGGGTGTTTCCCAGTCTTGGTGTCTTCAGCTGTGTCGTGGGTGAAATGAAATATTCTGCAGCAGTACATTCATGAGGAAAAACAACAACAAAAAAAGAAAAGAAAAAAAAAGAAGAAGAAGAAACAGCAAGAAGACAGTCACGACCTTAGGAGAGAACATAAGTTTTGCACCTGTTTTATTTTAGCCATCGTTAGCTAAACTCTGCCAGCCCGCAGCGGTCCCATCCCCCCAGCCCCATTCGGGCGGAGCACACAGGCACAGGGCACGCTGTCGAGGGAAGCATCCCAGCCAGGGTTAGGATGACCCATTTGTGGGCACGGAAGGGGAAAAGAACTGTTCTTTTGGCACTTAATCACTAAGTTTAATGCTCACAGCATGCCCGAAAGGGGGAAAGGAGCCAGCATTTGAACATGAAACAAATGGAAATCAGTGAACAGGAAAATTAAGCAGCATGTTTTGACTTCTACCAAACAGTGAGGATCATAAGAAGGGCAGTGCGAATATGCTAGTGCGAATGACAAAGAGAACAGGCTACTGATTAAAAATATGGAAGTGTACACAGGCTGGTTGACATATGAAAGACTGAAGCAAAGACTTCAGCTAATTAAAGCAAAGGGTTGCCAGTGAGATGAGATGCACGTTGGAACAGACAGGCAGGAGAGATAGGATCTGCGTAGGCTTACTGCACCAGAACACTGTAATAGCTATCAGCTACGCTGATGACTGTTAGGCAAAATGTTCTCAAGCTTTTACCTTCATTCAGCAGCGGTTGTTGACTCCGGTTGCCTTAATTTTAACCTAAGAAACCTGTATGGTAATTGGCTGTGAACTATCTGTGAAGCTGGGCTCAAGCCACCGAGTAGCAGGGTGCTGCAGGAGGGCTGCAGCTGTGATTGAGAGTGGCAGGGCTTCTTGAGGAAAACAGAAATGCACGCACTGTTGATGAAAGTTAATCGCTGTTTAAATAAACTGCTGCATATGATTTTAAATGCTAGATTTATTTTTTGCCTTGTAATCTGGCTGTAAATCGAGTGCATATGTTGGCTGATGTACTGCTGTTGAGGAACACATCTGGTGCAGGTAGCTGGGCTCGCAAGCGGCAGATGGAAATGCAGATTGAGATGCAGATTTAAATGCAGATTGAGCTGCAGGTTGAGCTCTGGGTGGGAGCCTGGAACAAGAGGATGAACTGCCGACCTTTGGGATGACAAAGGGCACAAAGGCTGGTGACGCCAGCCAGGTGAATGGACACTGACACAACAGCAGCCGGGAACAGCCAACCTTTTGGACACCAAGGGAGATGAAGACGGGTGATGCCAGCGAGGTGGATGGACACGGAGATGGGGGCAGGAGCCGAAGACTCGTGGAGGAAGAGCGAGACTGGCCATGGGGAGACTGTGATGGGATAAAATCCCAGGGGTTCCTTTGCTGGGGTCCCTCCTTGGAGGCACCAGCTTGGGCTGTTTGTGTGTCACTGCCCCAGGAATAAATGGCTTTATGGAATGAGACATCTGGGACTCTGCCACCTCTGCTATGCAAACCTGGTGTGATGTTGGGGGGTGGTGTGGGGAGCAAGGTGGGGACCCGTCGGTCACTGGAGCCGGGGAAGGGCCTTCGGTCCCAGAAAGTCTTTGACTTTGGGAGTGCCACTGCCAGAGAGTCCTGGGAATGGTCCGACTGGGGAGTTTCCTTAACACTGTCACCATGAAATGGATCTTACCTGGCTCTTCAGAAAAAGGACAATACAACACTGTTGCTAAAGATCTAAATAATAAACTACGCTAAAATGGGTGCAGTGTTACTTACCCGAGTCTTTTAAATATATTTGCATAACCAACAATTTGAATGAGCAGAAGACTGCACAGCAAAGACCTGATTCCTGGGAAATCCTAAATATATTCTATTCCCACTCATATCCATGAAAGCCAAGCCTGCACTGCATTTAAAAGCAACTTGAAAGACTGGTCCCTTAATAAGCACTTATTTGGACAAATGAGTGGTCCATTTCAATGTAATCAAATTAGTTTCTAACTATTACCTGTCCCTTTAAAACTCTTTCCCAGGTTTGTGTGTCTGGGAATTCAAGCTTGGAAAGAGCACAATGAGACTGATTCCAATCTTTAGATTGCAGGCGCGTCTTAGACAGAATATTAATGATGTGTGAGAGGCAATAAGAAAAAAAAAAGAAACAATGTGGTTTTAATTAAATCAGCTGACAAGCCGCCGTTCCATCTTGTCTGATTACTACAGTTACTGAACATGACCAAATACAGCATGGGAAAAACAGTAAATAATCATTGCCAGAGCATTGAGTTGCTCCTGGCTTTCAGTCAGGGTCATGAGCTTCTGCAATGGTCCTTCATTGAACCTCCCTGACTCTGGCCAGCCAGAGCTAAATGGGCAACTGCACACCAAATTAGGGTTAACATCATTTCATCAGCCACAGCTAAAAGAAAATAAATCTGCCTCGAGATCCCTTTGCCACAGAGGTTCATAAGAGGAGCAGAGCAGCTTTCAGCAGAAGAGCTCAGGGGCTGCTGTGGCCAACACAAAGTGACACTTCCTTCTGCAACACTGCAGATATTTGTGTAAAGGATATCCTGATCACTTGGTGGAACAAGTAATGCAACAGTGTTTTACTTACTATTCAGCCTCAATAGAAATGTTTAAGTGCTATATATATAGGAATACCTACTACTCTGAAGTGCCTGGGAAAGTCCAGCTAAATAATTTACGAGTGGTCACAGCTATGGTGAGTGTCAGAAGGGATGAGTGGGTGGGAGGAAAAGATAAAGAGGCATGCAGTGGTCCCTCCAGAAAAACAGAATGTGTGCCAGAGGGTGTGTATGCATCTGTGTGTGCACACTTGTCTTCTTTAAACACACGCCAGGGTTTCCCCAGCAAGTTTTGAGTGAGGCCAGAGTCACAGGTTTTACAGTCCAGCAGTGCTGACCATACATCCCCTTTACAGCTGGCACTGTGGACACCACAGTGTGGCAGAACCTGTGACCTCTACACTCCCTGTTGCTAAAACGGAGAGATGAGGATGTGGCCTGAGCAAATTGCAGCGAGGAAGGAAGACTGGTGGGAGACACCCATTTTCACACCATATGAAGAAATAATTGGTAAAAAAATTCAAGCAACATAGATTAGCCATACTTCAGAAAATATCCATACCCACAGCTAAGACAGGAGTTGCCATCCAGCAGAATCCTTCTGATTACCCAGGGGGAAAAGTACACAGAATTGGCACTGATGTGACCACCTGGTGCACTTCCTGACCCTTCTGAGCAAAGATGGTTTGGTACAGAGAACAAACTGTATATTAATACACTTGCACTTGGCCTTGTTGAACTTCATGTGGTTCTCATGGGCCCACTTCTCAGGCCTGTCCAGGTCCCTCTGGATAGCATCCCTTCCCTCAAGCCCATCCATGCCTGGCTCAGCTTGCTGTCACCTGCAAACCTGCTGAGGGGGCACTCCATCCCACAGGCTGGGGCACTGAGGAAGATATTTAACAGTGTTTTTCCCAGTACAGACCCTTGAGGCACATCACTCATTGCTGGTTTCCATTTTGACATTGATCTGTCAACTGAAACTCTTTGGATGCGACCATCCAGACAATTCCTTGCCCATCTAATTTTCCATCCATACCTCTCCAATTTTGAGCTAAGGATGTCAAGGGGGAGTCTATCAAAGGCCTTAAAGGAGTCCAGGTAGATGATCTCAGTTGTCACTATAGTAGTAGGTAAGTAGATTAGTCAGGCATGACTGCACTTGCTGAAGTCATGTTCACTCTCACTAATCTCCTCCTTGTCTTCCATATAATTCAACAGGACTTTAGGCGGATCTGTCCCATGATCTTACTGGGCACTAGGATGAGGCTGACTGATCAGCAGTCCCAGAATCCTGCTTGTTCCCCCTTGTAAAAACACGTGATGCCAAGTGTTCCTCCTTGGCAGTGGCTCTAACACAAGCCAAAATTAGAGAAAGCATTCCCAGGGAAGTCCATGTGTGTGTTTTTATCTCCATTTGTGCTGACACTGGTGCTCTGGTGTCCACCCTATTAATTTCTGCTGGATGGGAGTGCAGCTACTGAGCAGGGAACACTCAGGAAAGTCACTCCCACAGCACCAGTGAAATAGTGACAATGACATGAATGGACATGGCCCATGGAGTTGTCAGCATTGTGCACCCAGGTCTGCAGTGGTCCCACGTTGCCTTCTGACTCAGAACAGAGGCATGGCCCAGGCAGTCAAGGTCTCCCAAGGCCACAGGGTAGCTGTCAGGAGTGCAGTTTACCAGTGCATCAAAAGACAAGAGTGCAGGAGATCAACTAAAGATGAGCTACTTTTTTTCCAAAAGATCACATGGTTTTCTACCTGATCCAGTTTCACTGTGGAAGATACATGGTGTCGTCCCTTACCAGAGAAACTGACACCAACTTAAACAAGATTTTCCACATTCCTTCTAATAATGCGTGGCATCCTGAAGCCTGCTGTCTGCCTGTGATGATGCAAGATGCTCAGAAGTCATTACAACAAAGCCCAAGGGGATTATTTTCTCATTTCCATAATTACACAGTCAGTAATAATATCACGAACAAATCTTATCTCAAAACATGTACTCAGATCTTTAATGACTATATTTCTTAAGTGATGTGTACTCAGATCTTTGATGATGATATTTCTTAAGTGATGTGTGGGATTAAAGTCCTGTGTATGATAAGGCCGCAGCAGTGAGGGAGATAAAAGTTCAACTTCCATCAGCTGGGGGCTTTCATTCCTGAGAAAAGGTAACTGTGCCCCCAGAACAGATGATATGGGTGACAGATCACAAATCTGCTGCCTCATCTGGAACACTCTCTTCATCTCTGGAGAGTAAAAAGTGAGAAAAGACTCTCCAGACACAGGTGCCCATTTCAGAAGTGGGCCTGTCCAGCAGCCCTGGATATTTCCCATCCAACTGCCTTTCTGTGATATCACCAGAGGAACCTGTGCTGGAAGTCCTCCAATCTCTGTAGGACCAGGACAGCCAAATTCCCAGCTCAGCAGCTATGGCAAATGAGCAGGGTTCTTTTGGTGCCTCTTTTCTCAGTAGCTCAAGCAGTTTACTCTTCTTACTGATGTTTCCAACCTAAGCCCTGAAGGGTCTGCACTGACAATACGTTTAGGATGTGCTGTATCTCATGCAGCCCTAAACAGCAGAGCTCATTCAGCACTCTTTTGAACAATCTGAACAATGTGTCTAAAAAGAAAACCATGGTTTAGTTATGTTAAGCCATGGTTTAGTTAGTTAGTGGCATGGTAAAATGCCACTGGGTAAAGAATTCCAAACATCAAACTTCATTATTTAGTATTCTGAAGGTGTACATGCTAGAATCATTGTAATGGCCAAGGAAAGGCATGGTGAAGGGCCCAGGGTAGACCTTTCTCAGACATAATTTCTAGCTGCAGCAGAGCCCAGCCAGCAGAGCTAGACAAGATGGTACTGTGCTACCCTCCATGGTAGGAAAAGGTTTGAGTCCCTCTCAACCAGTCCTAAGAGCAACCTCTTTTCTCAGTTAAAGCAACCTCTGCTCTTAGTCAAGAGACATTTCAAGGTAGCTGGAAATATTAGACACCAAAATATACAAAAAAAGTCTAATTAACTAATGGTCATTATCCCTTTTCCCACATGCTTTTCTAAGCTCCAGAAGACCCCAAGCTCTGGACTGGATTTATGTTACTGGTGCTGGGGATGTGCCTGTGCTCCCTGCCTGTCAGACAGGAAAGAGAGAAACAGCAAAGAACATCCTCCCTACAAGGAGCTGTTTTGCCAAAACACTTACTACCTTGTGTTTAGCCCTCATTATGGGTTACAGTAGCTCCCAAATGACTCTGTAAAAGTACAGTGTCTCTGCTTGGATTCCTGGCTGAACACCCATTTGTCTCAGGGCTTGGATTTGGCACATTTGGGTTTATGAACAGATATTCAACTCATCTTCATTATGCTGTTTGATCTCCCCCTGGGGTGGGTGGAACTGCGTGCAAGGGACTGACCTGACATAAGCAGTGAGGGGAAGGGAATTTTTGAACTCTGTGATTAATGTAACTGCTGTATCTTGTCTGGCCAATGAGACAGGCAAAGGTTGTTCTTTGTTTAACCAAAGAATCATAATTTTCAAGAACAATGACTTGAAGTGTTTGCCTGAGACTCACCTCAGCCTTAGAGGGGAAAGAAAATTAACATTTCAAAAATACCTGTCGAGCATTACTTATGCTTAGGTAAAATGCAGCTTTTCTTCTTTACTGCCACGTACCTTGGGCTGTCTTGTCCCTTGTTAGCAAACAGCCCAGCAGCATTTTACACCTACTTTATTTTACAGAGAAGCAACAACCTCCCTGGTGCTTCAAATATAGCAACCTCTGGCCAGCTCACACCTTATAGATGACCCTCACCAAAAAGGGTGTTTTCTCTGCCAAAAGATTAAAGAAATGCTCCATAAAGCAGGCCCAGAGAGATGGAAATGCTCACAGCAGGATGACCACATGAGTTTAGCTTGCTGCAAAGACATCCAGAGTCCTTGAGCAGCAGAAAAGGCAGGAATGGGCTCTGGACACATCTCCTGGCATCTGCTTTGTCAAGCAGGAAGTGGTTTGCTGAAGGGCAGCCCAGCTCATGGTTCAGCCATCTCTGGCACCACGGGTGCTGTGACAGCAGGCAAGGGCAGTGTGTCGGTCCCTCTGTGCCTACAGCTTCCCTCTGTCATTGTCCAGCAGTGTAACGTGAAGTCACTATGCTCCTGAGACTTGGTGACTTCATCAATTGACTTCATCAATTTGTTCTGAGCTTTGATCCAAATTACCCACGTCCTCCTTATGGACAGAAGCTCACAAAGTCTCTGGCACAGAGATAGATCCATCCTGGTCACCAAGCCCTTCAAGAAGCTGGTGTTTGTGGTGGAGAGGCTGGGGTTTATGTCTTCGGTGTGAGGGGGAAGGGGGACCACTTGTGCACTGTTCCTGTAGCAGAACAATTGCCTGATTCAGTGTCCTCGTTCCCTTTGTTTCCTTTGCTGAGAATTTTCCCCTTTCTGAAACACTAAACAGCTAATTTCTTCCAACCTAAACAAATGATCCTGCCAGCTACTGATTGTTCCTTCCTTTCTATTTCTAATGGTTGGTATTGTAAGTACAAGTTTCCATTTGTTTGATAGCGGGTCAGGAGGCCAAGAAGAGCAAGGGACAGCTCCTGTTACACATCAGTGCTGTGGCCAAACTCTTCAGTTTGGCTACACCAGATTTGTCATCACTCTTGGACTCCACCAACCCCACTGGCCAACTCCCAGGGAGCTGCTACTTTGGCTGGAGACAGGCAGAGTGCCCTAAGAGAGTAACAGAGTCTCCATTCTCAGAGCCATGTTGTGTCCCTTTCACTGAGATAGTGCATTCTCCCCTCTCTGTTATCGTATTTATTCCCCTCACCACAGTCCAGTTAAGCCAGTCCTCCAGATAAGGAAGGCTATTGCATTAGGGAAAGTGGCAATAAAGTTCAGCATCAACCCAGAACTAGTGCAAAGGGCTGCAGCTGACAGGCTACTGTCATTCCTTTCCAGGGAAGAGCATCAGGGAAAAGAGTGAAAATTTCTGCAGACAGAGACCACTGAGAGGTTGTGTACTTGATGGGTCTGTGCTCAAAGCAGGTGAAATTCAATGCAGACGTGAACCTACTGGAGTCATGGACTTACACCACAGATGAATTTGGCTTGATGTCTCTTACCACGTGTCTGAATAAGCAGTTGGTTGGTTTAAAAAAGTCCCTGGTTTCACTAACCTTACTGGAGCTCTGAATAGGAGAAAAAATTTTTCAGTGGCCTTCAAACCCATATATTACATGGCAGACAGTAGTTTCCATTCCACAGAAAACCCGAGTTTGGACACAAACAGAGACAGACACGATGGAGGTGCCCGGTGACTGTGATCCATTTTGTGAATGGCTCTGCTTTGAGTGGGTTCTCAGATCCCTAAGCTTCCCTCCGAGTTTAATGTATGAATGAACCCAAAGCAGAAAAATGGCAACTGCAGCAGAACCTGCACATTCTGCCTGACTTGGGTCAATGTCTAAGAAGGTTGCTGCGTGTTCAGTGCTGAATTAAAATGCTAAGTTATTGAAAATACCTCAGTGATTATCAGGCAAAAGCTCCCAAATTATTTGGGCCTTGCCCATGTACCCATCTTGCAAAAATAACATAATTTTCACTGACAACATTTTGCGTGAGGCTGAAAATTAAGGTGACAGTGAAAGTGTTGAATAAGCATAAAGCCAGCTTATCCCTTCAAGCATAAATAGCTGAAGGAGTGGTTTGTGGCAAGGAATCACCTATGAAGATCATCCTCTTTCATGTTCTGGGATGAAGCTGCTCTGTGTGCTCCCCCCTCCACCCAACCTACTCTCCAGTTTGGGTGAAATCATGTCTTTGGCCATCAACAGGCAGCCCTGTTTGAAGTGACTGCTTTGGAGAACCTGGAGCCACGGGCTGCTAGAAATGAAAGAGCACAGCTTCTTCTGGCTGCTCCAGGCATAACCTGGAGCAGGGAGTGAGGGGTATGAGGGGTGATGGCTCTGTGTGAGAAGGGGAGATGCCCACAGCGGGTAACAAGGCCAGCAGAGACCATGGTGTCACTGACAGGGACAGGACTAAAGCCAGGCTCAAGCTATTCGTATTCCCTGCAGGAAAGAAAAGCTTAAAACAAAAGGATTATAAAAGTAGCTGAAAACTTGGAAAAACGCATACAAAAGAGTCAGGAAATTGGATGAATAAAATGCCCCCCACCCCAGGTGCCAGCAACGTAAACATTGGAAAGGCTGGAGCGCTCAAATGGCTTTGCTTTCAATAAAGGGCCTTTTTTTCTTCCCCCCAGACTTTTTTTGGTTCTGTTTTTCTTCTTTATCTCCCCCCAGCAGTGGCTGACAGATGACCTTTAAAGCCTCGGAGAGCCGCCCCAGCAGGTGATTTACTAACAGCTGTGCCAGTCAGCAAACTGGAGGGGCAGAGGTCGGGGTTGCCTGGCCAATTCAGGGTGGGATTTAATTAAAGAAAGATGCATTGCACTTTTTATTGATTTGTATGCATGCACACATGAACCTTTGTCTCTTTCTTCTTTCTTTTTTTAAATGTTTGTGTCCCCACTGCTTGTACCTGGACATTTTATCCCAGCTGTGTCAGCCTCGCCGCCTCAGCCCTCCCAAGGACACCACTCCCTGAAATCCCATCTCACACTTCCAGAGGGGCTGGAGACAGGTGAGGAGGAGGCAAGTGGAGGGGAACCCAGCAACGGGCAGCACACAGCTGCTTTCCCCTTGGTATTCATGGGGTGCGGGATGGTTATGTGAGGGATGCTGGATTTATTTCCCTCTCCCCCTGTGGTAAAACTCTGGCTTTCTTCTATCTTCCAGATGATCCATCGGAACAGGGGGGAAAAAGGCATTAAAAGGACAAGTCCTTCCTTTTTGTCTAGCATTGAAGGCTTTTCCACTAAAGACAGTGGTCATTTTTGGAGCAGCAAAATGCACAGTAAAAAGGCAGAATAAAAATTCTGCGACTCTGTATTAACAAACCAGTCTAGTTCATTATTTTCACTCATGCACCTAATCTCCTTTTTTTGCTGACTCAGACTTTTACTATTATTATTATTATTCTGCTGTTATTTTTATCAGATTTTTTAAAAATATAATATTTACATATAAACAAACCTTCACTCAACTTGTGAGTTTAAAAAGTGTGGTGATCATCATGCCTGGCTAAGGCCATGGCTTGGAGAAAAGCTTCAGAGTTGCTGTCAAATCTTTCAGTGATGGACAATCTGTTCTTCTAGTGGTGAAATTAATTCTTCACAAAGTAAATAAGATTTTGTGACCAAATTTGTCCAAAGGCATTTTTCAGTCACAGAGTCTTACAGGGAGGAGTCAGATAAATTAAGAGTAAATCTTCCTGCTTTTTTTCAAAAGTCACTGCCCTCCCAGGCATTTCTACCAAATCCCTTTGCAACCTTCCCTTGAGTAAAACACATGGAACTTCTGATTACTCCCAATGCAAGGCAGATTCCATAGGCTTCGGATCCCTTGGTGAGCTTTTCTCTGAATCCCTTCCAATTTTCCAAGCCCTTTTCTCGGCCTTGTTGGTCTCTTTCCAGGACATGGTGGTTGTCATTGGCCTGGAAGTTCTTGTGACAGGTGAGGTTTCCATGGACCAAGATGCTCCAAGCATAGCTGCCAAATTTCCCTTAAAATTGTTCTCTACAGCTCACCAGCCTGGGCTCAGGTATCCAGATGTGACACATCCAAACCTTGGTTGGGTTCACATGACTTTTGAAAAGGCAAGAACCAAAGACAAAGGATGTTCCAGAATAGTTGAGAATCTGAGGGTTCCCCTTTCCCTCTCACTCCGGTTTCTACATTTTTGGTTTTACACCTATGCACTGGTAGCAGCCGTTGTCCATAGGGTCAGAATTCTACAGCCCTAGCTTGAGGCAAACTCTTTCCAAAAATGGATGGTTTTGGTGTAGCAGACTGGCCTAGAATGTCTAATCGAAACTAATTACACATCCATCACAGACTTCCCGTTATCCTGCCAAAACTGGGATGCCTGTGTTCGGCTGAGCCTTTCGACACCACCAAGGCATCTGTAGGTCCAGTTCCCTTTAAAATGCACGGGAAATAAATATCCAGCATCACTATGTGGCTTTGAAAATCCCCCTGCAATCTCCAACCCTCACTTCCCATCTGTAAAACAGAAATAACAGCAATTCCTACCCCATATCTGCTTTATCAGTCTTGTCTATGCAGACCACAAATTCTATGAGACATGAACTGGCTGCTACTAAATATAGCTACAATGTCTAACACAGTTTTTATTAGAGCCCCTAGGCACTACAGCTCCATAAATATCCATGTTGACTTTTTCCAGATTAAGAACACATCAATGGGAGCTTTGCTTGAGTAAGAACTGCAGGATCTGGCACTGGTGTTCTTAAACCCTAATAGGAATGAGAAAGTCTGAAGCCTCTTCCAGGCTCATTCACTGGTATCAGTGCTTTTAATACCAAGTCAGCTGTTGTGATATAAAGGGTATGTTTCTCTTGGTGCTGTTTCTTGGAACTGAAAAGCCCTCCTGAAGTTTTAATTTTCTTTACTGAAAAGCCCTGCTATGGTAAATCATCAACTCACCAAATTCATAGGAGGCACAGCACTTGGTATGTCATGTCTCTGAGCCCAGCCTACTGATTCACTTACTTATGCTTTTGTTCTTTTGTTTTGTAGTTCTCTTGATTTCAGCAACTGTCTATCATTTTCATGTGGCTTGCTGGCTAGAATGCCCCCTACTATTCCAGTAATCATTGCCCTGCTAGAGTGTTTATTACTGACTGAATGGCTGCAGACTGGTAAAATGACCTGAGCTGTATGAATTTTCCCTCAAGTCTCTGGGGCCTCACAATTCTTGAAAGAATGTAAAGGAAGAAAAAAAAAGTAGCTTAGTTATGGGGAAGGGTCAAAGTCAAGTTTCTCTGCAATAGCATATTTCTTCGCTGCCTTCGGTGCCTCTGACACTGAGCACTCACCACATCACCTTCAATACTCAGGGAGCAGCTGTGAACTTGCCATGAGATGAGAACTGAGCCAGGTAACCTTTGGCAGCCCGTTGTGCATCTGTGCATTAAGAGACTGCTGCTTGAATTGTATGTGCTCCTCCTCTACGGAACATTCCCCCTGGATGGGGTCCCAACACGCTGGGGACTGCCTGGGTGTTTGGGGTGTATTTGAGTTGAGGTTTGGGGGGGGTGCGCTGTAAAAAAATAAAACAAAACAAGAAAACACAAACAAACCACACATACACATACAAAAACCAGTGACCAATACAAGATAATACACAGACGTGTAAATAACCATAGGTAGGTTTCCAAAACACAGACTCTGTCTAACTTTTATCAGTGGTTTGTTTCCCCTCTGGCTAAGATTCTCAAAAGTGGGTGCCTAAAATTAGTCTCTCCTGGGTAAAAGCTTCAAAAGCATCTTAATAACATAGGAATCTCAGTGCCTCATATAGCACTTCTTAAAGGCTCTGGAAAATCTCAACCCTCCATCCACATCTTTAGCGATACGATTTTTAAATGCCCAGAGCTCACAGTAGCTGCTGTGGCAGCCGAGGGTGAGGATTCTTCCAAGGAAGTGGGGCATCCATCACACTTTGTCTGCTGGCCTGATCCTGCTCGAAGAATCACACCTAATATGGATTCCCACGTTCAACACGAGTCTAAACTTAAACCAGTTTTTAAAGCCTGCAGTCAGCTTCTATGCCATGGATACCACACCAGGGCATTTGCAGTTATGAATCAACCACAAATGCTGTTGTTTTGGGGAAGATTTCGCAGCACTGTTATTCCCGTATCCACAGCTCATCATTGCTGTCAGATATGCTAGCTCTAGGCCACAGGGGGTATAAAGGGCACCAAATAAACAAACACAGTTTCTTCTCTCATGCAAATTTTATTACAGTTGTATGGGGGAACTGCAAAAGGTTTCTATGTTTAGCTGCTTCTTATGGAAAGAGGATTTTTTCCATAGTATTAAAACAAAAACAAAGAAAACAAAAACCAAATTTCAGCCTGGAAGAAAGGCCAAAGGACTCCTGGCACAGCTATTTCAGAGTAAGCTGTTCCATACTCCTAATTCTGCAAGAGCTCCCCATGGAAAACATGGAACAAAAACCAGTTTTTCCTTCTAGGAGAGTTTCACTTACTGAGCAGGCCAGCATGAGGAGCAGAAATCAATCAGCAAAGGAACACCAAGATCTATGCTGTGTAACTCTGGGTATGTGTGTGCAGGATGCTGATCTCTAGGATCTCATGGCACCTAGGGGAGCATCCCATCATGGAATACACACTTCAGAAACAGGGAGCAACCTTTGCCATTCCTAGCTGTCTCTCTCATGACAACAGAGGGACACAGCTGAAGGAAACCCAGGCCAAAGACTGGAAGGGACCAGCACAGCCACAGAATCCCTGGCAGATGCCAAGGGAGGAGTGTCTTCAGAGGCCCTCCTCAACAACACTCCCAAATCACTGCTGGTCGTGAGAAGGGAAACATTGCTGCTGACCAGGAAATCAAAGAGAAGCAGTAAAAAACAGCCAGGACAAACATTAAGTCAGTGCAAAACCTCTTTGTTTCAGCTAGATCTAAGCCAGCATTTTACTCAATGAATGTAGCCTTGCTCTTGTTTCCATATGGGTCACCTAGAGGTTATGGCTTCCTAATCTTATGTATCGATCTCATGTCTGAGCTGTTTTCAGGATAAATCATATGTCTCTACACTGCTTGTCAAGCATTTGTTATGATATCAGAATTCATGCAATGCCAGTTGGCTTCACTACATATGGGGTCACACATAGTATATCATCTGAAGTCTCCAAATTAGGTTTTCTGACTAAATAAAAATCTTTATTCACAAGGTGAAAATCCTCCATGCAAGTCATCTCTGTCATTAACATTTTCTTTTGCTATTAATATTGTTGCCAGTAAGCTATTCACTGGGGAGCAAGTACAATGAAGAAGAGGCACTGGAAGGTCAGAAGGAATCAATATTAATGAAAAGTAAACATACAAGTCAGGGAGGAATCACAAATCCAGTTTGAAGCGAATTTGGTTTTTTATTCCAGCAAATATGCATGGTGGCTTTTGCATTGTATTCACAAAGTTCTTGTTTGGAAGTGTTGTTAGGAACTTTTGAACTCGCTGCAGTTTCAAAGTTGCCGCACTGTCAGCCAAACATTTCTTGTTCAACCAGGGCCCCAATGCAGGCCTAATTCAGAAAATGGCAAATTTTCCTTTGGTGTCCATGGGAGAGCTCCTAACGACCAGTCCCCTAGGGGCCCTAGAAAAGACATCAGCCACATTTTCAGCAGCATCATAAGCCCCTTTCCAAGCTCTCCTTCTGCTTGGATATAGAGCAAATCTTCCACGTACGGCTGTGCTTCATGCTAAATATGGAGCAGCAATCAAACATCTGTGGAGAGTTCATATTTGGCATGTTTACACGAGTATTTTTTCCTTCTTTGTCTTCAGGCAGCAACTACTACATAATGCATTTGGTATGATTAATTGTGGGAATGTTGTTCATCCCAGCATAGCATGACATCTCCAATTACATGACATCTTTCTCTCATTTGTAAGGGAAGAAGTGATTTCTGTATCTTGACATGTTTATCATTGTTAGGGTGAGCTAGTTATCTTATATGGGCCTGCTCCCGGGTTCTCAGGCCTGACAGATTATGGTTTCACATTAAAATCACATATGCCTTGTTATTGCAGCTGCATCTTGAAAGGAAAGCAAATAGAGGAATCTCCACCACACAAGAGCTGTAAGATGATGTTTTGTTCAACGAGCCAGTGGTTTGCAAGGTTGTTCTAGGCTATCATCCTTTATACAGTTACTGGGTATTTGATTTTCCCAGTATTTTTTTAAATCTCAACAATGGAAAATGTAACACACATTTCCATAGTCTTGCACAAGCTTCAACTGATCACAAGCCTTCCCTGTGGGTGAGATTTGCCTCACCTATTTTGAGCCATCTATTTAAGAGCTGGGCATCTGCTCTAAATCAAGCACTCCGTCTTAGTCACCAGTGACAGACTGATGCTTCTTGAGAGATGATTTATCTCACCTGGTTTCAACATAAAATTTCAGATATGAGGAAAATCTAAGGATTCAATATTTTTGTATTTAGTTTTTTAAAAAAGTGCATAATACATCTTTGTAGCTCTGCTTCAAAAGTTACAAAACTTTTTATCTTCAGCATTTTTCAAATGCGTTCATGCAAAGATATATTCAAAAATCTCTCAAAAAAAAAAAGTGAGATCCAGGGTAAAATCCTCATCCTGGTGGAGTCCACAGTACTTTGTACAAAATTCAAGATACCAGGCAGCATGAGAAAACTGGGCATCTCTAGACTTCATGTTTTGAGTGGATAATTTAGCTACTGAAGCACTTGTGGTGCAGTTTTAGCTGGGTCCAAGCATCAGAAGGATGTAGAGGACCAACCACCCAGTCATGGAAAGAGGGAAATAAGCCTCAATCATTGGATAAACAGAGCATTCCTTTCAGTTCCTTGCAGTAGGACTTCAGACAATATAACTGTTTTACTTAAAGCAAGGTGCTGCTTGCCTGCCCTGGAGTCTGCAGACTACAGGGGTGAATGCAAAGGTCCATGTGCAGTTTAGCTCATGCAGCAATGAACTAAATGAAAATCAGAGCTAATGAAAATCTGCTTAGCAACTTGCATGCCAACCTAAATTGTCTCAGGAGAGTAAAACCTTGTATTTCAAAGAAAACTTAAGAATCAGAGATTTGGGAGAACACAGAAGGCCAGCATGAGGGTCTGAGAAAAGGGTCACTAATGTACAAGAGGGCTCCTGGTGTCCTGACAATTTTGCTGTTTATTGTAGATGTTCTATTGCCTCTGTGCAGAAGAAGTGACCCTTTGCACATACTCATTCAAATAAGATACAAACATGGGAATGGTTTCTGCTAGAGGTGCCTGAAGAGGAAAACAGCTCCACGTAGAAATCGAGGGGTTGATGTTCTTATTTGCAAACACGTCAGCATTTTTCCTCACCCTACTCATTCCAAGGTTGCTTTCGTTGGTGAAGGCAGAGCTGCAGAGGCCAAGATCAAGTGAACATTCACTTCAGTAATTGCTGAATTCCTCAGTCTAGAAACTGTATTCTGTAAGCCAGGGCAATGGACCGCACAAGACCTCTTTCCATCTCTGCAAAACACAATCTTCTGGAAACACAAGCTTGTGTTTTTCATTAGAGTTATTGATATGATAATTACTTGGTTATTAACACTTAATGCAAACTCTTGCAAACCGTTTCAGCTCCAGTGCTGCTGCTTTGTTTCTGCTGCTGTGGGAATGAGAGGGAAGAATTGGTAGTCCTTCCTTTCAAAAAATGGGCCTGCATAAATTATATCCCAGTATATAATTCTTTGTTGAATAACCCATGGGGGGGTTGGAAGACCAAGTCTCTAATTTTTCATTAACCTGCACTTGCCACTGGTAAGTGTGCAGTTTCTTGAGTTAATGATTTTTGTATAGACACAAAAAGGCAAGACACACACGCATACGGAGCACTAATGTTCCAGGCAGCAGCAGCAATATAGATAAGTTTTCTCTTCCATAGCTTACAATTAAGGGTTATCATTAATGGACCCAGAGAACTTCTTAAAAGGACTAATTAGTGTTTTAATTGGTTTTCTCACCATCATATTTATTTTTACCCATACCCAGAGGATCTCCAGCTGTGTTAAGCAGTTTTCCAATTAATAACACATTTGAACTTAATGGGCCAGTTTTTCTGACTCAGCCATTTTTCCGCCTGGTTTATTTAGCTGACTTATAGCATGTAATTTCCACATATTTCTCAGCAGCTGGAACCCACTGAATGCTGCCACTGTCCCTGAGCAAGTGCTGTCTGGTACCCTCCACGTCCTCTGTGGGAGCCCTTGTAGCCCTCCCTTGGCAGATGGAGGGATGCCTTTGTAAAGGTCCACTGCTGCATTTGTGGTTTCTCTCAAAGTTTCATGGCCAGCCCCTTCCAGTCTTCCCCTTTCCTGTAGGTTTTTGGTTGTTTTTTGTTTTTTTTTTTTTTTTTCGCAGCAATAACTCAGCTGTTTATTTTCCTCTTCCTGCTTCTTCTTTCATTCTGTGACTGAGCCTTTTTCACCTGCTGGGCAGTAAGAGGAAGGTGAGGCACTCCTTTTTCTTGCGAAAGCAGGAGAGGCCAGGGAATGACTGATAACATTAGAGTGAGAAAGGTGAAAAAACAGCCTGTACCCTCAAGTTTCTTCCTTCTAGCCCTCAGAAGAGTCCTTCAGGAGAGTTGATCTCGTTTGCCTTGCTGCGTTGCCTTCTCTTTCAGAGTTCCCTGTGCATCATCTCGTCTCAGCTGGTGGGGGAAGAAAAAACCAAAAATACCATGAAAGAGACAAGTCTCATGGCTGAAACTAGGAAGTATACAACCCAAATTAAAGGATCAAACTGCTCAGATACACTCCTGAACCAACCCTGCTGTCAAACCAGTCCTTCCCCACTTAATTGGAAGAAGTTGCCAGGGATCTTTTACCAACCATTTTGCATGTCCCGAGGAGATGAAGGTTACCCCAGCCTGAAATAAGGAGTGTCATGAAGCAAAGTAATGCATGGGAACATGAACCACAAAAAAAAAAAAAAAAAAAAGGCAATGAGCATAGTGGCTCCAGCACACCTGTTTCAACTTCCACTGGAGTAGAACAGCAGAGATGAGCTTTGCAAATCCCTGCACCATCACCTGGATCAGAATAACGTACAAGGGAGCCTTGCAAGCGAGCACCAGGCAGATGGGCAGGTCTCAGCTCAGAGCCCACTGCCAGCCCAGCAAAGCACAGTTAAGAGATACCCTGTTTTCCTCTCTCCACCGTAGCTCTTGGCATGCCTGAGAAAAGAAGATGCTTTAACACAGCAGCAACAGTAGCACTAAAAAGAACTCTTCTGTGTTAAATCATCAGGAGAAAACAATTATTATCCTTTTCTTCTTTGTGTTCTTTTTGTTTTCCTGCCAAATACCAGAGAGAACAAAATAGCAGGTTTTTTGCTGTGCAAGGCAAACTTGTAAAATCAGAGGGAAAACAAATCCTGAGCAAATAACTCAAAGCAAATAGCTGGAGGAAGTGCGGGTGGGGAGGAAGGCAGCAGGAGGACCAGCTGATACATTTTCAGTGTTTGCTGTATTGAGCCTTGATGTAGGAAGATAAACAATGAATGGACATCTCCACAATCAAGAAATGCCCCGCTTTGTTTGG
Source organism: Daphoenositta chrysoptera (assembly GCA_013397915.1). Taxonomy (NCBI): domain Eukaryota; kingdom Metazoa; phylum Chordata; class Aves; order Passeriformes; genus Daphoenositta; species Daphoenositta chrysoptera. The sequence goes on from VZRO01007180.1 coordinate 185,474, forward strand.
TGAGCAACAAAATGCTTAAAGCTACATCCCAAGCCCAAACTTCCAGCAATCCACACTGCAGCCCCAGACACTCCGGGGGCTCTCACACCAAAACACCCACAGGACAGGCTCTGATGGAGAGGAGAACTTGTGCTTGGCACTACAGTTCAGGATCTTAGGTTGAAAACCTTAAAGACAGAGAAGCACGTGCACCCATGTGGCCAAAAGAGTCAGCTGTGGGACCAGAGAGCCCGGGCATGCTCCTGAATCCCCAGGATTACCTGATGCTGCCGGTTTCTGAGTAGCAAAGCTGAGGGCTCCCCTGCAGGACTGGGGCCATGCTAAGAGGGATAGAAGGAAAGTGGCAAGCAGTCCTTTTGGCACCAGTGCCTCATTCCCTCTGGCCAGGACAGTGCTCTGGGCAGTTCCCTGGCCCTCGGCATCAAGCTGGGTGCAGAGGCGAGCTATGTTTTCTATCCCTGCTCACATTCCTCTGCAGGAACGACTCCATGAGGTTGAGCCAAGCCAGCGGCTCTTGTTCTTGGACTTTCCCACCATATTGGACTCTTTATCAGGGTATTGCTTTCTCTCCTTAGTAACTCTTAATTTGAAAACTGAGCTCCAATCCCCACCTATTGGCATACAAAGGAACCTTCCCCTTTCTCCTTAACCCTTCTGTGACCACAACAGCTCTTACAACACAGAAGTACCTACATGTACACACCATGTAGGTCTGTTTTCCTCCTCTTTCCTTAAAAAAAGAGTGTCTTCCCATGCAGCAAACTGAAAATCCTGCCTGTTTAAAATACAAAACAGCAGCAAAGTGAAAGAGACCTGGAGAGGCCACTGCCTGCCATAATAGGATTAAAGGCTATATCTCAGGCAATGCTTTTGGAATCAGCTGTTGCTTATCTGAGCTTCTTTGTAGAAGCTATGATCTCTTTGTACCAGACTCAGTTACTGGGCTACCTAACAAATGCTTTTTTTTTTGGCTGAGTCTACAAAGTCCATATATAAAACCTGAGTTTCTTGTCACGGAATAGCCAAAATGCAGGTGCTTTAACTGGTGAAATCACTGCAATTCTCCTTCCCCAGCTTTTGCTAGGGAGGCTGTCTCAAAGAGCCGATTGCACTTTCTCCCAGCTCCTCCACACCACGCACTGAAGATTACTTGTTTTTACCACAATTAAGTCTCTGAACTATTTTGAAATCCCACACAAAGACAGTCCTGTACAACAGGCATTATGCACACATGCTTCCACATGCCTCCTGTTTACTACCAGGCACAGCTACATAAACCAGTTCCCTGATGGTCTCTTGACACATCTCCTGTTTTCCATCTTCAGAAAATGACAGTTCTTACAGAAAATAAGCAAGCAGGCTACAAAACAGTGGCCTAAAAATGACTTCTTAGTGCCCTCCTCTCTTGCTCTCCCAGAACAGAATTTCTCCTCCACCCAACAGAACATTCAGACAGCTAATGAGCTCCCTCTCCTCCCTGCAATTTTGCTCTACTGGGGTCTGCTGGTTTCCAGGAGGAGCAGTAGAGAGGACTCCTGGAAACATCCCTGCCTCTCCTGCTATCCAGAGCTGAGCATGCTCCCATTTTACAGTCATCAATCCCTGGAGCCCAGACCCAGTGCAGACCAGAAGAGATACTGATAAGAAAGTGCCACATTTTTCAGTCCCCCTTTCCTCATCCTGCACTCCATGCTTAACCTAATTTTACCAACTGAGTTGGGTGACTTTCATAGGCAAAAGCTGCCTGCACAATGATTCCTATTCCACTCACTCTCAACCCTTTTCTTCCACAAGTGAGAGCCGATAACCATCACTTGCAATTCAATAGGCTTCGTATCATCTCCAGGAAATAACTGAACCCTTTGTGGCTTTCAGAGCAACATTTTGGTATTTTCCCTGGCATCAAAATACTGCTGGAATCTGTTTAAATGGAAGAGATGGCCAGTCTGCATTAGCTGGGCAAAGAGAAAGCCAAGAAGAAGACAAGTCAGCTGCCTGCAAATAAACAGGGTGAGCAGGGCAAAACCAGCAGCTCCCAACAGGAAGGACCAGTTCTTTCACCATGTGTTAACTGGCCTCCCTCTTTGCCTCACCCTAAAAAAAATGGATGCACTGGGAGTGTAAGCCAAAATCTGTTATTTAAATGGGACCAGTCAGCCACTCCACCTGGTTCCAGAATAACCTGACACGTTTCTCTTCTGGCATGGGTTTTCCCCTGTTCCTATTCACTACAGAGCACCACCACCATTACACTGCTGCAAAATGAGTCATTCCAGCTGGTATAGAAAACCCAGATGACATGCACTTTGTAAGGAGAAGCCAGAGGAAGGAACTGGCCAGGTTTACCATCATCCATGCCCAAAGTAAAATCAGCTATTTATTTTGTGCACTTCTCTGGTACTCTCCAGTGACAGTTTGTTGGGTACAGGAGATCCCTGGATATTGTCAGCCCTGTAAAATCTTTAGAGCAGACACAGCTCTTTACTTGAGGTGAACTCCTTTCATCCGAGCAGTCTAATGGGCCACAGTTCTAATGGGACAGCCCCACCACGGCTGTGTAGCATTACAACCACTGCAAAACCTCCAAACCCTTTCCCATGGCGGTATTCAAAGACATTCCTGCAGGATTTTCACATGCCACATCCTTCTGCCCATCTGCCATTGGTTTTGTGCCCTGTCTCCTCGCTTAGTGCCCACAGACTTCTGCTGGAAGAGTTAATGAGAGCAATGTGCAAACAAATGTGGAAAATAATCTCTAATGCTGCAGGGGCAGAGGCCAGTGGAAACCAGAGGATGTTTTCTGGCAAAACAGCAGCAATAAGAGCTGTTCTCAAAATAAATACAAGCATACAAGCTTAGCATTAGCAAACAGACCTTGGGCTGAAGGCTCTAACCAGTGCTTCTTACCCCTCTTCAGGGAGGCACTGGTGCACAAGCTGCTTTCATGAAGCCATCCACCCTTATGAGGTACAGTGGGTGCTCAGGGGCTACCACACCTTGCACAGAAGTGTTGTGACAGTTGTCTAGGGGTTGTTACCACTGTCTATCACACTCTCTGGGGCTGGACAGGCAGAGGAAGACAAGATCAGGGGCCCATTTGTTGCCTGCCCTGATAGACATCCAATTGATAGCTCCATCCCACACTGGCAAAGCCCTTTGTACCACTCTGGGACAGCTGCTCTGATGCCAAGAATTCCTTACAGACTGGCCAGCCGTCGTGGTGCTACCAGGGAAGCTCCAGTTTCAGCAAAGAATTTAATGGTTGTCTGGCAAGTGTATAAATCATAAAAGTAGCTTTGTTCTGCAACACTTCAAACCTTTTGAGCTCTCTCGTATGGCTGCAGTTTGCTGGCACTTGCTGTTCAATTTATATAAGCTAAGCTGTGCAAACTCATCCCTTTCCAGCCTGTAGGCAGCCTGTTACACCACACAGGGATGCTGCTCCACTATTCCGAGTTGCATTTTGCTGACAGCAGGCCCTTTTTTTGAAAAGGTGCAGCCTTCTTTCAGGATTCAATTTCACAGGAAATCCAGTGGAACCCAGGATTCTAAAACCAATTCACTTCAACAAAATCAGGAGGTTGCATCCAGGCGAGCCCTGTACCCAGGAAAGGAGAGCAAAGCTCTCAGTTTTGCCCAAAACAGCTGCAGTCCAGAACAAGTTGCCTTACCCTGCAAGATGGGGAGGATGCAGGGCAGACAGGGACTGGGACTTTTCCAACCCACAGTTTAAAAAATGAGCGTAAACAAAGAGGATTTCAGACACTTCGTGCTGGATTCCCACAAATCTGTAGGCAAAGTGCTAATGTCCAAACCTGTAAAAGTGCACTGTGTGGGCACAGGAAAAGACCCCGCTGTGCCAGTCTGCAGTGTGTGGCATTTATTGCCAGGGAGGGCACTGCCAGGCCCAGAGCAAAGGCAACATTTGGGGCTGTGGGTGCCTCCAGCAGAGAGGGAACGGGGGCAGAGGCTGCCCTGCTGCACCATGGTCCCAAACAGCCTCCCACCCCACAGCCAGGTGGGAGAGCAGCATTATGTGGGCAGGGAATGGGTGTGTCCCACGAGGGCTGGGCCAGGCTTTTATCTGCTGTGAATCTGCACAAGGCTTTTGATGTCGGTAGGTCTGACTGGTAGGTTAGTGCAGGAGTCCTGTGATAATAAGGTGAAGCCAGTGGAACCTGCTCAGACACTTGGCTCGTTTGAAAATTAGGATTTTATGGGGCTGCTGAGCAAGGAGAGCATCTGTGCAATGCTACGTGGGGCTATGCAGGTACCCAAGCCAGAGGCAGCTAATAAATGAGCGAGGAAGGACTAGAGAGAAAAAAAGCTTCACTTTTCAGCAAAACCTCCGAATTTCTTCCCAATGCAAAGCACTGAGTTCTGTGCTTTGCCAGTCAAGCCTTTTACTCAATCTAGGTCAGGTATTTCCAAACTGTTCTCAAAAAAAAAAAAAAAAACAGCTTACTATATGGGATGTCAGGATGAGGGCTGCCCTAAAAAAAAAAAAAAAAAGGAGTAAGTGTCAGTCCAGGTTGCCCTTCCCACGACAGTAGCTGCCCCACTGCAGCTACTTTGGACTCTCCCAGACCCGCAGGTTGCCAGAGCTCCTTCCCCGGCTATGATTTCCTGTCTGCCACTCCCGAGAAGAGCAGGCTGTGGCACAGACTTGCCACAGCTTTTCCCCACGATGCTGAGGTGAGCTCAGGGAATCAGTCAGCACAGCTGGGGCAGTCTCAGGCTCTGGTGGACAGACCAAGACCCCGGAGAACCCACGTGCTCGGCTCTCTGGCTGCTGGGAAGGACCCCAGGAGCAGCAGGACATGTTGGACATGAGTCTCATTGCGAGTGATGGTTAAATGCCCTGTGGTCCACAAGAGTCCTGGGCAAGGATGATTTTATGAAGTCCTACCCTACATCCTAAAGGCCAAGGGAATCTGTGGGTGGGAGTGAAATGAAAAAGGAATATTTTTTGGGATCCCAGATGGAAAGATTTGGGTGGGAAGAGATGCATTTCAAAGCTCAGGCTATGTGTATGCATTTCTAGATATGTCTCTTTGTGTGTATGGATATCCATAGGCCTCTTTAGGCATTGGGATACGCAAACATGCAGAGCACACACCCCACCCAGGTGTCCATCCCTTGCCCCTTTGGTAAGCATGGAATTTGGAAGTTTTCATTTCACCTTCCTCCCCCCATCCAGAGTCTCCCATACCAGACAGACCATTAAATGCTGTGTGCAAAAGATGCACTGGTACTGAAAGTTTCCAGTTCCAAATATTAACATGGTCAGGCTGTTTTACACTTACCAAGGAAAAAGGTTTTTCCCTCATTTATCCAGTATGTGAATGAGCACTAAAACCACTGAAACCAGTCAAGTAACATCCTGCAGTAAATGAGATCCAAAGGGGCTTGGGATCTTAAAAGGGGCAGTTTAGGGACACAAAAAAGCTTAATGGGAGAGTCAGGGGAGGGTGGAAAAAAAGCACCTACCTGCAGGCCATGAGAAATGTTTCCCACAGGAAATTAAAACTCGTAAGTCATGCATGCCCACCTAAGCCCATGCCAGGAAGGAGGAATAAAAGACTGGGGAAGGGGAGGGAAGCAGGGATGGGAAGCAGCTGTAGCAGGAATAGTTTTCAATAACCAATCCCTTGGACTCAGATTTCTAAGCCTCAGGACATTTTCTGATGTGGAAAGGGATGGGAAGACAGCACTGTGGCAAGGCTTTGGCAGCTGGAGTTTATGCCAGCACTGTGGACCTGTGCAAACCCTCTGGATGGGTGATGTCCCACATCCATGTCCAAATCCCAGGGCAGAGGAGAGGGACAAGGAGCTGTTGGCTTGCAGATGCTCCTGGCTGTGGCTACAGACCCTCCTGCAAAGAGAGAGGGGAAGTGGTGCTGGTAGCAGTCATCAAAGGGAGAGGCTCAGGGGAAAACTGCAGAAAGGAGAGTGGCCAAAACCATGCAGAAGACTCTCTGCATGAGTGGTGCCCTGCAGGAGGGCAGGGAGAGGTCAGGGAGGGCCTCAAGAAGAATGGACCCCCTGCACTGCAGGAGAGGACATGGCCTGCTGTCAGTCAAGGGGCTGTGCACAGGAGAGGTGCTCATGTGCCTTAGAAAGGCCGAAGAGAGTTTCCCCAGGGGAAGCCCCTGTTTCTTCCTGCAACCTTTCTCACCAGGGTTTTTTGCATTTTTCTCCATTTAAAAAAAAAATTTTAACACCTTCCTGAAAGCCTCCCCTTTCTAACCAACATCACCACCAGCTCACAGGCCAAGCATTTCAGGGCCAAGCTCTGTCCCAAGCTGACAAAAGGCAGAAATGCCTTTGCCAAGCTGCTGCTGCTTCTCCAGGGGGGAAAGCCAAGCCTTGCAAGGAGCAGCCCTGTTAGGACGAGTGGTCACTCCATGGGATGGTAACAGCAGGTCTGCCCCTCTTTCATTCATCTTTCTGGAGGCAGCCCTAGACTGGGAGATGGGTATCTCCCCTGGGTGGCCCAGCCCAGCCAAGACTGATTGACTGTCTGGGGACCATCTTTTCCCTGTTTCCTCTGAAATCTTACAGTCTGCAGAGGTAATTACTGGGCCTTCTTGTTGATGGCTTTATTTTTGTCCCAAATGCGGCACCTGTCACTGAAGCTCTCAGAGAAGTGCCACATTGCTGTGGAGAGGAAAAGGAGAGGTACCAATATCACTCTCATAAGGAAGGAGATAAAGATACACTAATTGCTTTGGGGTTTTCTGTTTTTCCAACTGTCTGGTCATTTAATTAATCTTCTGTTCACTTTCTAATTTTTCCATGTATTTTTCCTCTGTAATTGTTTGGGGTTTTTTTCCCCTCACAGACCTCCTCATGCTCCCAGCACACCTGCTCCCTTGGGCCTCACCTGGAGGGAAGGGAATTACATGCACATTTCCATTGTTTATGGCAGTGTTCATAGCTGCACTTCTCCAGATCAGGGGTGAAAGCTCTGCCCTAATCACAGCAACTGCTAAGCCTCAAAAGGGGACAGAGGAAGCAGCATTTCTGCTGATCTTGACACAGCCAATTTCATCAGACGTCTCACAGAGAAACGTTTTCTCTTTTTTTCCTCCAAACTTAAAAATGGGGAAGTTGGTGCACTGGACTCCCCCTGAGGCTGATGTTTATTCATCTGACAAAGCAAGCTGGGGTCAGATGAAGGCAGACACAAGTGTGTGGTCTGATTCTGGTCTGGCACCACCGCTGCCTTCTGCACCGGAAAAGACATCCCTCAAGACACATAGAAAGTCACTTTTAAGGAAAAGGTAATCCTTCCGTTTAACAGGTACAGGAAAAATATAGCCAGCAGAAAAATTTTAAATACTTTTTCTGGCTCACAAGCAAGGGGGAATATGTCTTGTTGAGAGCAACAAGGAACATCTACAAGCAGTACTCATGTTGAGGGAAAGTACCTGATACAGCACTGGCCCTGAGCTCCTCTTACAGCATTATCCACTCATGAACCAGAAAATTAAAAAGAAATTCAAAAGGTTGTTTTGCTTGCACTTTGGGAAATGCTTGAATAAAACAAAATAATTTTTTTTTAAATTGAAATAAAAAAGAGACCACAACATACCATCACATCCCAAGGACTCTTAGACAACATTCTGCAGGGCCTCAGGAAGAAATAAGGCTGGTGAGCTGGACTCAGTGAGGCAGGCCAGATTCACAAAGCAGGGCAGCACACTCCAAATGTTTGCTGACTGATGGGATTCACAGCCCTGAGTTACAGCCCTCACCACATCCACGTAGCTCAAAGTGATGAAGTGAGAGAGGAGAAAGTGAGAGTAGAAGAAAGCCAGTGCCAACAGCAGTCAAGTATGATGGGCGCTCACCTAGGACTGAAACAACTGGCATCCAGTTTCCATTCTGAAAACTGGCTAAGGCTGATGCACGAGTGCTTTGATTTCTGGGGCTGAGAAAAGCAAGGCTTGAGCCCCCAAAAGCCCATGTGTCACCACATCCACCTGGGAGAGACAGGCCAAAGTCCCCGGAGGCAGAAGGAGGACTCTCTGACAGCCTCCATGAACACCCTCCCAGGGAGGCTCTGGGATAAAGCACAAGAGGGCACTTCATGTTGGCAAAAACAAGGTCTGACATGTCCTGAAAGCCAAGTCACAAGCAAGCAAGATGGGAGAAAGCTGATTTAGTAGAAACAGGCAGGAATCCTCCCAGCTCTGGGCTGTGGGTATTGCACATCTCTAGCCATAGGACAAGTCTGGGATGTTACCAGCACAGTCCTACTGTGGGTCTCCATGCAAAACACAAGTGTGAGGTTAAAATTCATGAGCATCTGGGTCATTCTGCATTCTCTATGCCCCGCTAGCAAACACCCAGCAAAAAAAAATAGAAGAGCAGTAAAACCAAAGGTGGTGTACCACATAAACTTATTTTTAAACATGGGGAAAGTTGTACATCTCATCTGAAAGTAATATTTTAAAAAGAAAACATCCTCTGACTTCATCATCACAACTATGTATTTTATGCAGGAGTTGCCACAGTGGGAAAGATTCAAGCTCCAGCCTGTTCAAAATCCAGAGGCTTCATTATGTGCGCATTATGAGTATTAGTCTAGTCTTGGCTCTGATTTGTTACTTTCACAGCTTTCTGTGTGGAGAACACCTTAAAATTCCTGATTTTCCCAGGGTTGAGGTAATTTTCTGTGTTCTGTGGGATTTACCTTAAGCATGGCTCAGAGTCTTGAGGGGCTTTTTGCCTTACTGTATCTCAGCTTGGCTTTAGCCAGGACTCGTCTGAGTACAAGCTGTATTTTATTATGTATTTTTGCTGCTAACTAATTAGGAGTGGAGCTGTAAATAAGAGAGATGGGGCTTGCTCTCTGCAAGATTAGTACTAAGCCAAACAGCACTATGTCAGCAGCCTGAAGCTCATGTCTAAAAGGCTCAAAAGAAAGAGCAATAAACTTCTACTCTTCTTCAACAGGAGAAGGAGGCATAGAGAGGTGGCAGATCTCTCCACTCACCTCGGATGTTTGAGCTGAGTGGCCCTCTGCTCTCAAGAAAAGAGAAACTGCCCCCTGGGAATTGAAATGTCTGGGGTTGTCAGGGCTTGGGCATGAGCAGGATGGACAATAACCTGCTCTGGGTCCAGCTGGGGCTGGAGGAAAGACTCCTGCATCCAGGCTGGAGGAGGATGGGGGAGCAGAGAGACCAAGACAAGAAAACATGGACCATTTCTCCAGGGAAAAACAGCGATGGGAGGGGGCAGAGCTTGAAGGCAACAACTTTGAAGAGCTGTAATTTTGAATAGCCAATTTGACTGAATCAGGCCAACATATATAACTTATCTATAAGTAAGCAACTAACAGCTGCTCACATGGTGAGGTTTTTTACTTGGAAGGTGGCAACATGCACTGCCAGGACCAGCTCACACTCACCTTCACAAGTAGTCTCTGGTCAAGCCAGAAGGCCTATTCCCACTGAAGTCAATGAATACTTCTTTTCCCTTCACCCCTTCACCCATTAACCCAGTGAAAGGCTGAGCATTAAACAAGGCCCTGTTCACATCGTGCTTGAATGGGATGAGGGTTTGCACTGCACCGTCACACAGGTGCAAGATGGAGACCTGTGTGTGAACAAGAGCTGCAGGATCAAGCCCCACAGACCCCAGCTGGCACATCCCATTCCTAGGCCACAGGAGCAAAAGCCTTAACCCTTGCAGGAGTATCTTCATGAAAACATAGTTTCTAACAAACACAGCAAAATGATCAGAGATTTTTGAAGTAATTGGGAAACACTACTGAGGAGAAGGAGTGGATTTTTTTTTTCCTAGAGTTATTTATTTTTTAACAGCACAAACAGCCAAGACTGTTTAAAAGACTCTTCCTTCCCCCTTCCCCTAAGTGATGGATCCAGCTCTGCCTCATGGCTCAGCCATACGTCTTACACTTGGGGCAACACACATAGTGAAGCAAAGTTCAGGAAGGCTCTGTAAAAGCTCTGTTGGCAGCAGTGCTCTCTTTCCCATCAAGACCTTCCTCCACTCCCAACTCTGTTACTACAAGCAGCCACCTCAAGCAGCCCCTATTGCAATTGGCACAAATTTTCACACACAAGAACTGAAAGCTCCGTGGCTTGGAAATCTTATGTCTGTGTGTTGATGGCTGGAGTAGTCTGACAGAATAAGACCAATTTTCTATTGTGGCTATTTAGGCTATATTTGCACCAAAAGGTACTGGTTCAGATGTGGCTTGTCTTCCACAAACCTATGGATAAATATTGGCTTGTACTGAAAAAGAGAGGGAAGTGCAGAAACGGAGACCTCCATGGAAATTGAACATTCTTCTGCCCTTTAAACACTCCTGCCCAGTGTGAGGTGTCTGCCACCCTACAAAGGCCATCCAGCCTGGCATGGCTGGATCCAACATAAAATGTTATTTTTGTAGCATGGCCAGCCACTCCTCCTGAAATGGAGCCACTCACAGACTTGTGAATTAATTTAGCTGGGGTCCTTCAAACAGCACCTTCAATTCTGTTTAGGAGAAGGGGAAAAGCAATAACATAGGTCATTTTGCCCCCTACCTTTGCCCTTTAGCAGAAAAACACTGTAGTGTCAGAACTCTCATTGCAATATCTCATTATCAGACAACTGGAAGCTGAGAAGACAAATGGCCAGCTGTTGGTAGGCCAAGTGTGAGCCCTGAGTGAACTCTATTATCCTGCACCTTCAGGACAGAATTGGCATCTGAATCTGACTTCACCAAGCCAAGCTGTGCCTGGGGGAAGGGCAGAGGTGAGGGGGGAAATGGCAAACCTGCACTGATTGCAGAGAGCAGCCTCACAGGTCTGGTGGCCAGACACACAGTGACCTGTCTTTGCTAGGCTTTCCACGCTCTCAAAAAATGTTGTCCTCTTTCAGTGCACTCTGCAAGGGGGGCAGCCATGGCCCGAAATCCCTATTGTGGTGTCAGGATTTCATCTGCAGCGACAGCAGCTGTGTGAATTTTATTAGCAAAAGCTTTTGGTCCTTAATAGTTTCCACCGAGAGAATGAAAATAACAGGCAAAAGAAAACAACAGTGCTATGAAGTGGTTTGGTGCATTCATGTTCTGCAGACCATATGCACACACGCTGGCAGGCAGCATGGCAGGCGGGACTTCACTGCTGACGTGAGCTGTGGTCAACAAAGGAAGCTAAAAAAGGAACTCAGAGTTTCTATTAATCGAATGGGGGCAGGGGGATGTCTGAGCTTATAGGAATCTAAGATGTGTTGCTGCAGATTTACACACAGCACAGGAGATGTGTGCCTCGGAGATATGTGGCGGATCAGCCAGAACCAGCAGTCCTGGAAAATGAAAGCAGCTTCCAAGAAATGTTGAAGGTCCGAGCTGCTATTGCTTAACATTTCAAGGCAAAGGTGGAAGAACATTTGCCTTCTTGCCCCTCTGGGATGTTCTGGGTATCACACACGGTTCCCCCAAGAGGGAACAAAGATAAAATCAACCAGTTGTGAGCTGACATGTGGAGCAGTGGGCCCACGTGTCCATGTGTCAGGGATCCTGCAGCCCAACTCGCTGGCTGAGGGGTTTCCTGACACCCCCTTGAAGGTCTCCAGAGCTGAAAGAATGGGCAGTTTAAGTTTTCCCTGGTTTAAGGAATGCCTTTCACTTTCCCCCAGCAGAACTGTGCTTTTCTTTAGGTATTAAGAAGACAGTCCATGGGGTTTTCCTGCTTATAAACATTTCATCATAAGAATTCCTCTAAACCTTCTTTTTGGGGTTAATAGTCATTCACTAATAGCTGGGAGAAAACAGCACAATTTCTCTTGGGGATCACTGTGTTTGGAGACTGTTTGGAGCAGCCCCCATTCTTTACAGCCACAATTCTCCTCTTTGGAAATCTCCCTACATTTTCCTGAATTTGTCTGGGAAAAAAGCTAGTAGAGCTGTTTCCAAGAGCTAGTGCCACTATCTATAAGCTCCTCATGCTCTCTGAGCAACACAGCACTTCCTCCTCCATCAGAAAAAGTCAGTGGCTCCTTCTCACAGCAGTTCTGTGGTTCATCCCAAACAAGCTGATTGTTTTCTTAGGAATGGCAGTGAGCCTGGAGAAGTTTTTCTTCCTTTTTTTTTTTTCTTCTTTTTTTTTACTTAATAAGAACTCATTTGATGCTATTGTTCACCTTGAGAAGGAGTCCAGCTCCAAGAATGAATGCTGTCAGGCACAGCTAATCCTGAAGCTGATCAAAGTGATGTCAAATTTGGGATCAATATCAGCTACAATTCATTTATAATTTGTACTTTGATATGAGTCACATCCATGATTTAAGTTAGAGATTTCACCACTCCTTCAGGTTAGCCACTGATAAAACACAACACAAAAATTACTTTTTTTCCTCTGTGATGATCTCCTAATCTTCATCTCCAAGGGATCTTAAAATAACTGTGAAAGGTCAAAGATGGTCACCAAGGCAAAATTCTCCCCTCAGTTGGGTTTGGGACTGCTTACGGATTAGGGATGACACAAATCAACAGAGAAACCAAAGAAGCTGTTCTCTTAACTTCAGTTTCAGGTTGACCAGGGCACCAGCTTGTCCCACACCAAATCCACTAGAACTTCAGCATATTGAGCACCACCACCTCAAAACCCAAACTCAGCCCCTCACCTCTTAGGGTCTCAGCTGGGGTAGGGTTGAAAAGCCACAGTCCTAATGAAGAAACCCTTATTCCTCCATTCCTGCTGTTTCAGGCTGTACAGATCCAAGATTCTGGTTTTGCCTTTATTTCTCTAATTATATTTGAAACCAAATCCCAGGAAACCAGAGTTATTTCAGAAGAACATACCAGCAGCTTCCCCATGGCCCCTACAAAAGTCAAGAGGACCACTACCTCTTTCTACGAGTTATGTTAAGGGAAATGGTTGGCTCACGCAATTGTCATGTACAAAGAATTAAAACCCATTCCCCATGGATGGAGAGGGCAGAACATTCCTCTGCATCCAGAAGAGTGACCTAACACAGACTGTGTAGGCTTTCCTTTGCTGCAAATGATCATGTCACAGCACAAGTGCAGGTGTTTTATCCCAGGTGTTTATAATTACATTCCCTCTCCCTAATTTTCCTCTGCAGATTCAGCCAAGCACAATCATTAGGTCTCTTTTGCCAAAGTGTTCCCTTATGCAGTGTGGAGCAGCTGCCATACTTCTCACCAGAAGCAGCTGCAGTGAAGTGCAAGGAAACCAGACTGCCTTACAGGAGTGTGAGACCAAAGCGGGATCAGATCCTTCAAAGCAAGAGGTGATTTTTAAATGCAAGACTTTGAGATTTGTGCCTCTTCCACCATGCTCAGTCCACCAAAATGGCTTGATTAGTGTTGAACACAGGCAGGTTTCTGTCAGCTGGGTCAGAGCCAGGGCAGAAAGCACAAGGGATAGGATCAGGATGGTGAAGTACCAAAGGCTGGACTCTCCACTGATGGGCACCAGAGATTTTTAGGTCTGAGCTGGCATGGGTGGGAGGAGGAGCCATGCACAGAGCCCACCCTGTGAACCTGGGTACCAGGGGAGACAGCAGCAGCTACAGGGAGCCGAGCCTGCTGAAGGTGATTTTCTAACAGCCGGCTCAGGAAAACACTATGACTTAACAACCAATTATACAAAATGGGCCTGAAGTGCCTTTAGCACAGCCCGAGTCCTAACAGCACCTGAGCTGTCCCTGAAGCCTCCCCTGACCCTGCTCTGCATTTAAAATGAATTCCAAGGAGCATTTTATTCTGAAAAAAAATGGAGAAGAATTAGATTTAGGAGACAGCAACTGAGGTGACTGCCTAGGGCCCAAAACTAGAGGGGAGCCCCACTAATCCACATCAGACAGCAGCAAAAGTCAGCCCTTCCAAGGGGGGCAGGGAAGAGTTGACCAAGCCCTGCCTATGCCCTGTGCCCCAGAATTTAATGCCGACTGTGCAGCAAGAGAAGGTCAACATAAGCAGGGGAGGCGAGGAACAAAGACCCCACACAGGATAACAGTGAGGTGACTTCAACATTTACAGGCTCCCTCCGAGTGGGGGGTGAGGAGAAGTCAAGTTTTGTTCAAGAAGGCTGTAAATTTCCTGTTCAAATCTGTACGTCAGGCTTCCCAGAAGCAAAGGCAGTGTTTTCAGAGCCATCCGGACTGGGGTGCAGGGCAGTGTCTCGGCGATTGCAATCGGGTGCTGTGGGGCTGCTCTCTGTGTTTGTAGGCGCTGCTCGGGGTGTCAGCCCCGCAAGGTTCGTGTGAACCACTCTGATTGAACGAAATCGCTCTTCAAAACCTCACAGCATCAGAGCACACCCATGAGTGCCTGGGCACATCCCACCAAAGAGCCACCTGCCAGGGGTAGAGGGGCGTGGTGACCTCCTGGCTCCCTGAGGTCCCTGATGTGCTCCATGGAACGGCACCGGTCTGGGGATGCAGGAGCCTTGTCGGAGAACAAGCTCTGGGATCGTGAGAGTGAGAGAGGAGAGCACTGAGAGCTCTGATCAAAAGTGAAGACGTGCTAGTTTCAGTTCCAGCCACAAGAACTGGGTGAACCTGAATGTGACCCAAATTACATGAAGAGATTTGCATCACAATGAAAACACGCTGCTGCTGCAGCAAGGGTGGCTGGTGCCCTGCCTTCCCCGCTCCACCCCATTCCCACTTTTCTGGAAGAAAGATTTCTATTGCGCGGGGGTTTTGCTCAACCCACCCGTTCCTCTTTTGTCCCCGACTACTTCTCTATCCAGAGCTGTAGGGATTCAGCCTGAGCCGCGGGTCTAAGATCCCAGCCCCGAGAAGAAAGGAAGGGCTCCAGTTTCCCACTTCCACTCTGGGAGGGGAAGCGAAGGAGGGAACTATGTCTCCTCCCAATAAACCAGCGATGTAAACTGGCCGGACGATGAAGGAGAGCGTGACCTGCCCACAGGGAAAGGGCAAAATCCCGAGCCAGAGGCACGGCTGCAAAAACTGGTTAACCCCAAACAGCTTCCCGGGAAGTTCGGCACCTTGTTCAGAGCAGCTTGTAAAGGCACCAGCCACCCCCCGCTTCCTCCCTCCCTACAGACAATCTTCTGGTCCTGCTAATTTGTTACTTCCTATCTAAAAGCCTTTTCTTCTTGCATTCTCCCCTTTCTCCAGAAAAAAAATACAGGTTAGGTTTTTCCAAACCTCGTCACCTGGGTTCTCTTGGCATGCACTTAACTTCCATGTCCTTCAAGTATTTGTCACCGTGACCCCTTGGGGAACGAAGTAACTTCATTATGTCCCTTTTCCATATATAACACTTCACCCTCTTGCCCCCGCCAAAGCGAGAAAGGAAATTAATACTCAAAAATACTGGGCTTTCAGCAGTATAGGAAACAAAATTCTCCCACAAACCTGGCTGATTTCCATCACTGCCCAGTTAGTCTTCACGACTGGGTGCTGCTCTAGTGACAGCAATCCCAAGCCCATCAATGATGCTCTTGTGGCAGTCCCTGTCTAGTACCGTTCCCTTATTTTCTGAGGAAAATGGTGAGGGTTTTTCCCACCAGGTGGGTCACTGGACCTGAAGGTGAAACGCACCTACTGCCCCTGCAGAGCCTGGCAGGGAGCACCTGCTGAGGAGAGCCAGGTCCCAAGGGCAGAGCAGAAGAAAAGTGAGATAAATGTTCTCTTTGCTCTCCTGCTTGCAGGTGGAGTTACTAATTTGGATCACACCAGACCATGTCTGAGACCTGTGCTTATACCCCTTTTCTGTCAGAGCCCACTGCATGCCCAGCTTCTTGCGTGTATGAAAGAACACAAGATGGGCTATAGGTAAAACACCAGCCTAGGGCAGGTGGGGCCTGCCTTCAAATCCTTGTCCAGCAACACACTTCTTCCATGGCCTCAAAAATAACCTACAGGCAACAGGTCTTTGGCCCTCAGAGCAGGTCCCACAGCACTGTGGCAAGTGCCTGCCTTCTTCATCCCACACGGGGCCACAGAGCACCACTGAGTGCAGGCCACTCAAGGAACATCACATATGGACACATCTTAAATGCCTACACAGCCCCTGACGCAGGTTTCACAGTTCCACACACACTTGGACACCCACATTCAACACCTTCATAAATGACTTGAATGCAGGAATGGAAGGGGATTCTGAACCAGTTCACAGATGATACAGAACTGGGAGGAGCTGTCGACTCCCTCAATGGCAGGGAGGCCCTGCAGAGAGACCTCCACAAATGAGAGGGCTGGGGAATCACCAAGCATGTGAAGTTCAACAAGGGACAGTGCCAGATTCTGCACCTGGCATGGGGCACCCCTGGATGCACCGACAGACTGGGAATGAGAGGCTGGAAAGCAGTGCCAGGGAAAGGGACCTGGGGGTGCTGGTCGATGGCCAGTTGGACTTGAGGCAGCTGTGCCCTGGAGCCAGGAGGGACATCCCTGTCCTGGGGGCATCAGGCCCAGCATCACCGGCCGGGCCAGGGAGGGGTTGTCCTGCTCTGCTCTGCACTGGAGCGGCCTCACCTCGAATATTGTGTGGAGTTTTGGGTGCCATAATATCAGAGAGGCATTAAGCTATTGGACAGTAGCCAAAGGAGAGCACAAGGATGGTGAAGGACCTTGAGGGGAAGTTTGTGAGGAACAGCTGAAGACGCTTGATCTGTTCAGCTGGAGGAGACTGAGGGGAGACATCGCAGTTACAGCTTCTCCTGAGGGGAAGAGGAGGGGCAGGCACTGAGCTCTGCTCTCTGGGACCAGGGACAGGTTCCAGGGAATGGCTGGAGCTGTGTCAGGGGAGGGTTAGGGTGGATATCAGGAAAAGGTTCTTCCCCCAGAGGGTGCTGGGCACTGAACAGGCTCCCCAGGGAATGGTCACGGCCCCAAGGCTGCCAGAGCTCCAGGAGTGTTTGGACAACACTCTCAGGGATGCACAGGGTGGGATTGTTGGGGTGTCTGTGCAGGGCTGGGAGTTGGACTCAATGATCCTTGTGGGTCCCTCCCAACTCAGCATATTCTGTGACTCTGTGACATTAGGCCAGACATGCCAAGTGCAGGCCTGTACCTCCTGCCCCAGCTCCCCTGCCCAGTCTTCTACACAGACAGTTTTTAGCTGAGTGCCAACACTGATAGTGGATCACAGTGATTTTGCTCTCTCAAATTTGCAGAAACAGCAAAACGTCCCATCCTTGTCACCAGTTTCACAGGCTTTGCTGACCAACATTCCCACAGCATTTGCTCCTTCCACTCTTCTTTCAAGGAAAGTATAACACAGCGTAGATTTCTTACAGGGCTTGGCACAGACTGTTGGACATAAGGTCTAGAAAAGGTTTTGAAAAATAACTTCCAGTGAGTCAGAGCCACATGACTTTGCCTGGTCTCCCATCCCCACCCCAGTGTTGTCCTCCAGCCTTGTGTGCCACAGTGTCATCTCCCAGGCCACAAGAAGTGTCTAGAGAAACAGTAGTGGTGGCAGCAGCAGCAGCTATTTCCTAGCTCAGGAAGCACAAACTTATGGGCTTTTTTTCATGGTGAACAGCTGCTTTCTCACTTGTGCTGGGAGAAAGTCCTTCCAAAGTTTTTCTTTTTAACTTCTGTAGCAAAACAAAATGAAAAACAGAGACAAATGTGTGAGGCTGTCTTTGATTTTCTGCAGTGGCAGCGACCAACCATGGAAGAAAAAAAAAAAAAAATAAAAAGAAAAAGAAAAAAATAAAACCCAGCATGGATTATACTGTTCCTCTGGGCAGAGAAGAATGCTAGAGGTGGTATATGCCAGGATGACATCAGGGGAGTGATGCAACTGATCTGAAGCCAGGAATCCTGTGCAGCAGGGAGCTGCGCAGCTCTACGTATATAGAGAAGGGTGTACATTTTTACTCATAAAGCTTGCAGTTCAGAGCACACAGACCCAACATGAGGAGCACCGAGAGCGAGCTGCACACTTTGCCTGTGTGTCTCACTTAGGTGGAGCAGGGAACTGCATATCAGAGGTCACCCAACATTTTTCCATGAGAAGAATCTGTTTCAGTTTGTGTTCAACTTTGCCAGATTTCAGCTGTTTGGGCTGGATTTTTTCCATGCTTGATGCCTGCCCCAGGCTAAGTGGTTTCTGGGAAAGCTTCAGCAAAATGGTTCAGTTGCTTCTCAGCACAAGTCTAGGGGAAAAAAACCACATTTTGACCCTGTTACAGACTGTATGTATGAAGAGAGCTGTTTGAGGGATTCTGTGATGGCTCCATGCACTGGAAAAGGAATATGGTATTTGTGCCATCAATACCAGACCTCCTGCCACCCGTGTGATTTTCCCCAAATCATCCACATTATAAGTTTTCCAGAAACCTCAGTCTGTGCAGGCTCAGGGGAGAGATTTTAGGGTTGGAAAAGTCCACCTGTGTGCTTTATTCATGAGCCTGAATCATGATGGAAAGAAGGAAGAGGTCTCCTTTGAATAAGGGGATGCAGGGAAGCGATGGACAAACTATAAGGAGCCTGTCTTCCCAAGCTCTGAGCTCTCAAAAAGCTTCTGGCTCACAAAAGGTGAGTTGCTGCCAACCAGTCATTCCCCAGAAGAGAAGAAATGCCCACTCATATGCTCAGCCTCTGTGTTTGTCAAGCACTGCACAGCAGATCTTCCATTAACGGTGGTTAACCATTGCCACAAGAAAACAAAAGGACCAGGACTGTCCCTCTGGAGCAGGAACTGGTTCCTTGAGTCTCATCTCCACTGAGAGCAAACCCTACCACAGCATGGGCTTCCTCCAAGGGATCTCTCCAGAGGGAAGCTAGCCAAGAGAAATATGCCCCTGATGCCTATGGCTGCCTTAGGAAAGATGTTCTGGGAAACTTCCTGAGCCTGGGACTCAGGAAGGTCCTCCACACAACACAAAGGCAGAGACAGTTTGCTTTGGGGAATTTGGTTTCTCTTTTTTTTTTTTTTGTTTTATCTCGTTTAAGAACACTAAGTCTATATCCACAAAATCCTAAGCAGAAAGTGAAGGTGACAAAGCAGAGCCTGGAACAGTTAAGAAAACCAGCAGGAAAATGAGCTTGTGTTTGTCTCTCTTCCCTATGCACATTTAAAAACGTGTTTTCATGTGACATGATCAGGTATCAATATCATGAAATGTTGCTTGCACTGCTCTGGATGGTTTTTGCAAGCAAACAAGAATTAAGCCAAGCTGCACTAGTAAGTATTAATTATTATGGGACTATCCTTACAAGTGACAGTGAGTTTAACAATTCAGTCCCAAATACCTCTACTTCAGTAAGTAAATCAAATAGGAAGAAAAATGCAAAGAGCAGAGCGAGGCAAAAACTCCCATTACCTTGACAAAGAAATACCAAATTTATACAAAAACATCATGGTAAGAGCAGGAAATATCCTGTCAATTGATATAAATCACTCATTATCTCATCCTAATCCCATTCAAAATTAGAAGAATACTCTAATAAGAATCTGCAAGAAGAACTGAAGAGATAAAGGATAATGAGATGGTTCTGTGAGGAGAAGTCTTTTGGCATGGAAACATGTTACAAATTCGAGATGAAATTTAAAAGAAATTTAGTATCTTCTGGTATTCCATACATTCATTTTTGTGAAGAATCAATAAAATTGTCAGAAGGCAGGAAGCAGAACTGGAAGTACATCTAGTGTTCCCATGCATTTGCTGAAGAAAGAATTGATGTGAACACCTTAAACACCAGCTTTTTTCCTTCTGAATCCTCCTTCTGAAGGGTTTCCCCATCCAACATGATTGGAAAAATATAAGCCAAGCTCTCTACTTCAAAAATCCATTAACTGATAAAGAAAGGGGGAAAACGTGTGCTATTGATTATGTAATTTATGTGTTATGATATCCTGGTGGGCTGACGTGCTTGGTGGTGACCTTAGCCTTTGAAACGGTGGATTATATAGTATAAATCTCCCTTTAGGAGTAGTGAACATTTTTAAGAGAAAGTCTTTCTATTAATTTGCCACAGCTTATGATTGCTGAATGTATTCTTGGTCTAACCTCAAAAGAGGAGAAAATGGGTGGACTTCTGCAATTCCTTTACTAAAACAACAAGCCAAAATCCCTCAGTGGCATTTCTGCAGATGTTCCAGCCAGGAAGAATGTGGCCACTTTATCTGGACTCAAATTGAAGTAAGTGAGCATCTGGCGGGTTTTCTGGAAGAAAAGATTTACACATTTGCAGCTATGAAAGGTGTTCAAGGTGGAGAAGACTGTGTGTTTGATGTATGTAAGAGAGACACTCTTTTTGTCTGACAAAAATTGCCTCAGGTTTTCCTTTCCAGTTAACCATTTCTCTGGCCATGGCACTGCTGTTATCTACCCTTCCCTGCCTTTTGGGAACATCTAACCCAGGCCAGCGTCAATAATATCAGAATAACAAATCTCCTACAAAGAGGTCCAATCCTCTGCAAAATTTCAGGCTGGTTTCCTGCAGAAATGAGCAATTATACAGTCTGTGTGTGGGTCTGTACTACTGGTTATCTGCCCTTCCCCTTCACCCTTCCAGGAGCTTTTCAGCAGCCCAGGAAATTTCCATCAAATGTGCCAGAGGGGCAGTTGTATCCAAGGTTGTAGGAACCCTCACACTTCGTTCAAGTGGATGAAAAGGAAAGAATGGATGGACTCACTAAAACAGCAAGAAAAACCACCTCGCCCCTAATTAGACATCAGAGACTCTACACAACAGAGGGCAAACAGGCTTATCTCCACCCATGGCAGAACAACTTGCTCAGCAGGACATTTCTGGTTTTATTTTTAATATAAGTGTAATGGGTTAGGTTTAATGCACAAGCTGAAACACCAGCAGCAGCTGGGATTCAGTTCACTGATTTGTGTTTGTGAGATATAAATATATAAATTAGGAGAACATGACAAAACAGGCTTTAAAACTTCTATAAAATATAAAGATAGTTTATTGTTACTAAGATTAAAAGAAAAAAAACAGAAAAATT
>VZRO01007180.1:206937-220504 GCA_013397915.1 Daphoenositta chrysoptera
GAACCCTTTTCCTCTGATGCTGCCAGCTATTTGATGTTTTCCTCAGTCTCAGAAAGCTGGAACTTGGCTCCCGCCGGGTGGTTGCGGGGCCCTGTGGAGTGGGGGAAGGGAAAAAACCTCTCCTGGGTCTCAGAACTGCTCCAGTGGTCTCGGCGGTACAGCCCAGGTGTCCGTCAGCTGCCGGGGGGGTCCAGAGGGGGTCTCCCACGGCATTTCAGGGATTGTACCCTGGAGCAGACGCAAGGCGGGGGGGCCCGGCCCGGCTCCCGACAAGCCAGCCCGGAGCCATTCCCCCCACGCCCCCCCGCAGAGGGAATGCCAGAGAGAGAGCCTTTCGCGCCCTCCAATAGGTTTAAATATGCAAAATCGCAGAAGCGTAATTGGATTTAAAAGCTGTCAATTAATTTCAGCTCCAACCCACGACATTAAGGAAAGCTGCAGTTAATGTTCTGATGGACATAGAGACAGATCAAGAAAAAAAAACACACAGAAATGTGTGTGTGCTCCTTCAGCAACACCTGCACAGTTGTCTAAGAAACAAGAATCTTTTTGCTCTTCATTCCATCCTCTCCTCAACTAATTTTGTTCTTTTATTATGACTCCTGGCAACCTGCAGTACAAATGAGGATTCTCCTCCTTTAGGTAATACATGTTCTTGGCTCTGAGGAGGAGGCTTGTCTGTCAAAACATTAGCTGTCTCTTTTATATGTTAAGTATTAATTCTATTTATCTTCAAATTAGTTTCAAATACTGAAGGCATTCTTCCCTGTATTGGAATGCAACAAGTGCTTAATTTCAAGTGTTCATGTTATTCTTGCTCAGATGCAAGGCCAAAAGCGAGTAATTAAGTTCTCATTTTAACCCCATTTCCTTAAACACCTATTATTCTCTTACCACACACAGCCTCTTTACCAGCCCCACGCTCTTCCACAGGAGGCAGGAGCGGGTGGCCCATGGGGACAGCTACAGCCACAACCTCATTTCCGATGGCCTGTAACCACATTATTGTTATTATTCCAGCGTTTACTGGGTAACACTAAGGCACATGTTAATGTGCGGCAGAACAAAGGACTTATTGGTCCCTCAGCAGGGAAAAAATTTCTTGTCCCTGATGTAAAGGAAGGAGTTAACAGCTCACCACCACGTGGCACAGAGGTTCTTTTCCCCTGCTAGGCAAGGCCAGTGACAGCCTGTACCCACACCTGAAACCATGGCAGGTCTGTGCTTCCCTTCCAGCAGGGATAAAACCAAGGGTTGAATCTGGACTGGTACAAGGAAAACCAAGAGTTAGAGGTGATTTGTGTGCTCTGTGCATTCAGGGCCAGAACCAGCATTGGTATTTTGGCAGTGTAGGACCACACTGACCCCATGCTGGCCATCCAACAGCTGCTGGCATTATTCTTCTCTTCTACTGAGGGCTTCTTGCTGTGAGCCAAAGAAAGCTAGCTCCAGCACCTCTTGCTGACAAAGGCATCACTCCTTTATAAACTAGATGAAACCAGCACTTGGTTTTGTTCTGCCAAAGGATCAGACAGCAGAGGGAATGTGGTCACAACCAGCTTTCTCGAAACTCCCACGGAGACCACAGAAGATGCAACTTCAATGCTTTGAGCTACCCAGGACCCTAAACCCTAATGCATTTAAGGCACTGCAAGATGCACATAAAACTTAGGCAAGAGGCACAAAAATAGAGCCCTGTATCCACAGCAACACAAGCACACAAGAACTCCGGCACGTCCCTTTTTCGAGGCCACAGCAAAGTTCTCCCCAGAACGAAGGATAGATGCGTGAAGGAAAAAAAAGCATTTCAGAAACACTTTCCTACACCCTTTGGAGGGGAAGGCCTCCACGCCTCCTGCCTTGTGCCACCTTCCCGTTCTCCCAAGGGGCCATCCACCCTGCCAGGAACACAGCACCACGGCGATGAATCCGTGTTTTCCGTTGCAAGGAGGAACATGACTCACAGTCCCCACCAGGACCCAGTGACTTGTGGTATCCAAAGCAAACACAGCCAGTGAGGCTTTTCAACAAACAGTCAACAATCTCCTGCTAGCTGTCCACCCCATGAAATGCCACAGTTTAAGGCTTTTTCCTCACTTTGTCCCTCACCGTTGCCTTCCCTCATTCGTTCCCAAAGAGGACAGTTATAAGGAGAGCTTGAGCATAACCTCACTTACCCATCACCCAAGTTAAGCCTAGAAGAGTCTGTGGAAGCCTGAACAACATCCTCCTGTTTCCATCACATGTCCCAGTGCCTGTTGGATGGCACCGCTAGGAATACCCAGAAAGAAACTAAATCCTCATCTCCTTCAGGAAACTGCTTTGATTTTCATGATTTTAGTAACACTATCTTCCCTGTAGAGCTGGGGAGGGAAACAGCTTTGCACAAGGACCATGGTGAGCAATACAGCAGCTCCCTGCTGTGCCAAAGAGGAGGCTTAGAGCCTCAGCTCCAGCATCTGGAAGCCACCAGCCCACAGCCACCGGCTTCATCACATAGCCTGACAGTCCCCATTGTCACTTGTCCTGAGTGACTCAGGAGTTTGGGAGAAGGAGGTGGAGGAGAGCAGGAGAGCAGGCAGTGACAGTCCTCTGGGCTGCAACACCAGGGACGGCAGCCAGGTGAGTTCAGCATCCTCAGGCATCATCAGGAAGGGCACTGACAAGCAACCATCGACACAAGAGGACTTCAGGCCTTTCCCTCACCCCCACCAGCTCACCCACATGGCCAGCAGGCCACTGCACACAGATTGTGGACAGCTGGTATCAGCAAAAAAAACCAATCTGCAATGAGTTTTTAACCTTTGCTGACATGATCTTCAAGAATAGCAACTTGCTTTGCAGTATCTGCAAAAGGAGGTAAGGAGGTCTGAAACTGCTTCATTCTGGCCATCAAACAGCAGTCACATGTTAATGACTTTCAGTTTATTCCCTGCGGTACCTGTTTCAGATTTGTGAAACCAGGAATGCTTGCTAATAAGTTTTCAGATTAAATGGACCTTTTCTTTTCCTAATATAGGTGCCTAAAAATAACGGGAGTTGCACAGTCATGTCAAGAGATTAAATTACCCTAAAGTCTGCAGAGGGATTACAGCTGTCTGCAAACAATAGGTGCATACTTTATTCAGCCATGGTGTGCTTAGTCAAGACAAATTTGAGTGGTCATGAAGACTGCTTTGTTTCTCTCTTAGTGCTTGTGAAAAGCTGCATAAAAACACAGTGCTGTGAATGGCCTGACATCCACGAACAAGTCTTGTTTCAGCAACCACCCTGCACAAAGCAAACCCAAAACTCAATAAAGCCATGCAGCAGGTTCCCGGTTTGACTTTCCAAAGGGCTGTCCTGCACAGCAAAGCATGTGATGTACAGCCATACATACCTATACCCACACCTGCCTAACAGTTTGTATTACAGAGCCATTATCCCACCAAACTAAGTTAGAGTGACATTTTTCCTTACTGAATTCTCAGTCTTTGCCCTCCTGGTAATATTTGTAAAACCTGAATCAGGTGCCAGCATCTCCCAGGAGTGGCAGAGGGATACCTTCAGGAGGATCTCATGGGAGCAAGCCAGCCATGCTCAGTACTCCTGACCTTGACACCTCAGCAGCATCACATGTAAAGCAGGTACCGAGGAACCTGAGGCACCTTCAGATACAGGCAACAGACAACACAGAGTTTTAAGGACAGACATTTGGGATTTAGGCACCTAACATGAGAAGTCAGGCTTTGGCTCCATTCTCTATTAACCTGCCACCTCCCTCACAGCCAGAGGCAGCCACTCAGGGTGGAGCACACACCAGATGCTCAGGAGAAACAGGAAATAGCCCTGAGTATCAGAACAAACCACTAGTAAGACTGGGTTTGGATTCAGAGGTCAAGGGCAGGTCGGATGTGAAGTGTAGAGAAAACAAGGACATCTTGCAGAGAATAAAAAGACATAACTGGATATGGAAGAAACCACTGGGAACAAAAAGTGGCAGAAGGGTAATACAAAGGCATTCGAGCATTTGCAGGACTCAGTGCTTCTCTGAAATGACTCAGCCCTGCCCAGTAAGGCCTCTGTAGCACGGACAAAACCTATGCAACACAGCACTCCATCCTGCTCTGGAGGCAGGTTAGCCTGGACTTCAAACTCTGCATTTACCTGAGCTCCAAGTCAGCTCAGAAATGCAGCAAAAAGATTGAGGGGTTGGAGCCAGACAGGACAGAGACCTCCCTCCTTCCCAAGGACTTCAGGCCAGGAGGAGGTTCACACACAGCAGCTCTGTTGTGCCTCTTCTTCATCCATACTTCTTGTGTATTCTCAGTGAGAAGGGGCTGGTGGAGCAGCTAAACCTCAACTTTGCAAGGCTTCTGCCAACAGAGTCCCCTCCGGGAAGGGAATTTGCTGTTGCCCATCTCCAGCCAAAATCTCACCCTCTCTGCCGATACTCATTTGCTCAGAAAATTTTACTTCAAAGGCAACAGGTGCTCTTCAAAAAGGCAACAAACTGCAGGGAAGTGGAGAATCAGTGGTCTCCCCAGCCTTGGCCACAGCTCCTGCAAGTCCTTGGAGGGGCTTTGGCCCAGACTGCAGAGCAATTGCAGAGCAAAGACAGAAGAGATGGAGGGGATGGGTTGTTTGCAAATTTTCTTAAAGAAGGAAAACCTTTACCCTTTCTTTGGACAGGCCCATTTGTCATTTTAATCAGCTTCAGGGGAGATTAAAGATGCAGTGTTACCTACCTCCACTGAGATCCCACAAAAAACATCAATGGCCATCTGTGGGGACCTGTGTGGTGGCCTGTAAGGCCAAAGAGCAAAACCCTCAATCTCCTCCTGAAAGATAGCAGCCCGGAGACCTTTTCACGACTAGGGTGAGTGGATCAACTCCTTCCAAGAGCCTTTGCTCTCTCATTATTATGTATGCGTCTTCTGCTACTGCTATTGGTTTTGTATCTCTCCTCCCCTTTTCTACCCTATATGTCTCCCCTTCCAGATTGCTCTCCCTTCCCCGCTCTCCCATTGGTCCCCGTTCCTGGCCACTCCTTCGGATTTTCCCTGTTGGCCCCTGAACCTCAAACCCGCCCATGTACCACCCCTGTGCCCTGAGACCATTGGCCTTCATGCTCTTTCCACCCTGCTTGTCCCCATACAAAATCCCATGACGCTGGTATGTCTCAGTCTTTGCCTCTGGGAACCTGTGCTCCATGTAAATAAAGTTCTTCAGTGAAACCCCATGTGGGGACCCTCCCTCGCTTCCTTTATTGCTGCTGGGCTGCGGGGCCATGCTCTCTGGGAAGGTTGTGGCTTGCAACACCATGCCACGATTAAAAAGGCACCACAACAGCCATCTGTCAATTCTGAATATTCCTGTAAAATTACAGACATCCAGCCTCTGGTGGAGTACAAACGAAAAAGTGAAAAATGGTTATTTGCCCCTCATTTGACCAAAGAAATGTTGTAAATCTTTGTGGCTGGTGCAAAAAGCAGAAAAAAAATGTTCAGATTCTTCAGCATAATCCTGGTGTGCTCAGTTTCTTTTGGTCATTTGAGATTGTCACTCTGGGGTACCATCAGATATTAGTGAAAGGTCATATGCGACAATAAATCGTCTACCTCCAGGCAGAGGGAGACTCTGGCAGCCTGAAAGAACTCCATCATCCTGTGTGCTGTTTTATGTGTCATATATGAGAAAACTTTACACTTATCAGGCTTCAAAACCAATGCAAACAAATAAAAACCCCCAAAAATATTTATGCATCATGGTTTCTTTTAGCTTTTCTGCCCTGCTTCTGTTCCCAAAAAATTTGCTTTTGATCAAAGACTTCAAATTCAGGTGGTCCGCCCATCTCTCTCCCTGTACTCTCCCACGCTTTTCTTACAGTGAACCTAAAACAGTGGCTGCTTTCCCATATGGTTACTCAAGTCCCATGTTCTGCAAGCAAATGCCCTAATGAAAGTCCCATCACCACAGAGGTTCACAGACTCAGTTCAAAGTACTGATCACCAAGGGGTCAAGAGGAATGCACCCATTTTTGGTTTACAGAGCTTTTCCAAGAAGCCCGACAGCATCCTCAGCACTGAGATTTGTACCAGGACTGGTCTAATAATGGCCATGGATTTCAAAATCACAGTTTCTCATCTCATCAGACAAAACACTGACTTGTATATCAGTTTTAGCCTCCATAATTTCTTCACAGTTACAAAACATTTTTTCTCCAAAACAATGTTTTAGTCTTTTTTAGAAGGCACACAGAATCTGGAGAAAGAGCAATTCAGTGCATTGAACTCTTCAGCCAGTGAAGAGACACTGCAAGCACAAAGCACTCTTACTCAAAGCCCCTTCATTCGGGGCTTCTTGCAAAATCCATGCAGGACATTCAGGAACTGGGAAAAAAACCTTCTCAGGAATCTCTGGCTGTTTGGAAATAAGCAGACCCAGTATGAATGCGAGGTACAGCAGCTCTGTCACTCATGTTTCCTGCCTCAGCAGCACTGCCACAAGCACATCTGGGACCTCCTAATTCTGAAGTAATGGGTGGCTTACTTATAAAGCAGCACAATGATGCAGCTTTACCCCAAAAGGGCTTCTGCTGCATGTTTATTACCTCTCAGTGCTCTCTCCACCAGATATTTTTCATTTGCTAGAAAAATGTTTCTCTTTTCTAGCCCAGATAGGTTTGTAATACCCACCCACCTGACCACAGCATCTGAGCAGCTTCCAGAGTTGCATTCAGCAACATGCCCAACATTTGTCACATGTGGTTTGCTTGCTCACTCCCATCCTCTTGCCCAGGGAAGGTCTGTGTTTTCAGTGCCTTGTTTCATTTTGGCATTTTATTTTTAAGGTGCTTCTGGATCTTTTCTAGCAAAGAGAAATCAGCACCAGGAAGCATACCTTAAACAGAGAGCAGAAAGATGGAAGTCTGTGATTCTCCTTGGTGCAATTTCTGCCATTTGGCCTTGGACTGGTCCTTGAGAAACTGTCTGTCTCCTGGACGGGTAAGTTTAACAGTTCCCCTTGATCTGGAATTGTTTATGATGATTGTGGAACAGGTTGCCCAGAGAGCCTGCAAAAGCCCCATCCCTGGAAACATTCGAGGCCAGATTGAACTGGGCTCTGAGCAACCGGACCTAGTTGAAAAGGTCCCTGATCATTGCAAGGGGGGATGTGAACTAGATTATCTTTAAAAGTCCTCTCCAACCAAAACCATCCTGTGATTCTACAATTACTTCCGAAAGGCAGGGGTTTAAAATTCAGGTTTTTTACAGATAGGAGATGTTCAAGCCACCGAACACCTGGAACATAAAGACAGAAGACACAAGCTTGATGCAACTCTTCTATTCCAATCAGAAACAGAGAGCAGGTTTCTGTAAGAAGCAATAGTGATTCCTTAAATCCCAGTAAACCACCAGCCAGCAAAGCCCCCTGCAACACCCTTGCTAACCACCGGGTATGAATAAGGGCAATGCAAACTGCGCCACTGCTCTTCAGGAGAAGAACCAGAGACCCTCTTTCTTTTCTGTGCTGAACACAATAGTTAAATAAAATACCATCAGGATCATTGTTTCCCAACAAGAACTACACTTTAAGGTGAGAGTGGCAGGTAGGACATGATGTGGTGCCACCAAGAGCAATTTCAAACAAATGGGGCAGTAAAAATGCAGATTAGATGGAGCAGTAAATGGCATCAGGAGGAAGTGATGCAGTAAGGTGTAGAAATTAGAGGTATGCTTTTAGTTAGATTTTAAATGAGTATAGCAGAGGACTTAACCGGCTACAGTGAGGTTACCTGGGCTTGGAGACTTTCACATCCTAGGACCTGAAGTGATCACCTCTGTCAAGCTTTTCTTTTCAAAGATCTGGAAGGAGAGAGGAAGGATAAAGGGAAAGGCAAAAAAAACCCAAAAAAACAAAAAAAAACCAACCAAAATAGGCTCAGTACTTAACAGCTGGGATACTCATTTCAGAACGATGTTCTAGCTCCTGCCCAAAAGATTACTACTTAATATACAGTGAATATTTCACTTTTTTTTTCTTTTCTTTTTTTTTTTTTTTTTTTAAGGATGAAGCAGCTCACAAAGACAGCAGGACCCAGGCAAGGCAAAAATACAGCATCCAGAATGCTCTCCAGAGAGAAAAGAAACTTCGTAAGAAGAGGTAATTAATGTCTGCAAATTAGTGGGTGTTCTCACCACTCAGTGACTGGAAAAGGGATACAGGTGAGAGAGGTGAAAGGAAAAGGTGGCTGCAGAACAACTTTTTCTTTTGAAACAAAGCAAGTGCTTTTGCTACAGAGATCTGTCAGGAAAGGCACAGTGAGAGTACCTACTCATCAGCCTGCAGCTCCAGAAACCACTGCTGCCTGTTCCTCTATCTTTGCATCCAGTGCACCAGGCCACTTTCCCAGAAAAACTGAACAACTGCGACTGAGCAAATCTCTCTGGAATAGCTCCATGATGGAGATCCCCTGGCTAATAACGCAGAAACGTCAGGCCATCAACACCAACCTCTATTTCCCCAGCTAAGCAGCTCTCAGGTAATTTGTGGAGCAGATTTTGATGGCCAGAGACATGAGGAGAAAGCTGGAAGGCAGACCCCTGGGCTGCAGTACCAGAGATTGCCCAGCACCTTCTAGCAAGGCTCATAACCATAAGATGGGCAGCAGTTGTCCCACACAAGGCTTTAATTTTTGCTTTACTGCAAGGAACAAGCAAGACACACCAGCTCCCAGGCTGTGATTTCATGGAAGTGCAGCCAGCTTGCTCTTTCCCACCCACTGTGCTGGCCAAGCTCTCAGTGCCAGCTGCATGAGGAGTGAGACCAGAAATGGATCCAGCTGGGGAGACAAAAATATCAACACACAAACCAACAACAAAGAAGGGAAGGTGGTAAATCTCTGCAAGATCCATTCCCTACTGCAGTTCCTGAACTAACTTCACCAGCAGTGCCAGGGGCAGGAATGAGTGGGCTGGATGAGGAAGGAAGGGGATGCCTAAACCAGCATTTCAGCAGTACTCAGAATCACAGAGTCCCAGAATGGATCAGATTGGAAGGCACCACAGTGGCTCATCTGGGCCCACCTCCCTGCTGCAGCAGGGCCATCCCAGAGCACACGGCACAGGATTGTGTCCAGAGGGGTCTGGAATATTCCCAGTGAGGAGACTCCACAGCCTCTCTGGACAATCTGTTCAGTGCTCAGGCACTGCCCAGGAAAGAAGTTCTGCCTCCTGTCCAGGCGAAACCTCCTGGGATCAGTCCCTGCCCGTTCCTCTGGTGCCATTGCTGGGCCCCCGGAGCAGAGCCTGGGCCCTGCTCGGAGCCTCCCTGCAGACAGGGACACACAGGGCTGAGGGCCCCTCTCAGCTGGGGCTCCTCTCGAGGCTGAACAGCCCCAGCATCCTCAGACTTTCCTCATAAGAGAGATGTTCCAGTCCCTTGATCAACTTTTTGGAACTACTGCCTGTGTTGCTTTCAGCCAGACTGGCAGCTCAGGACTCACAGGCCTTACACAACTGGCTCACCCAGCTCCGTTTGCAAACACCGAGCCCTGTTTTGCATTACTTGTGCTCAGATAAAGACAGCTTTGCTAGAAAAACACACTATATATTAACTCTTCCCCAACCCAGGAAGAGAAGCACCCAACGGATCATCAACCCCAGGTACAGCCCAGGTAGGAGTCAACATCTATCCACCTGACAGCAGAGGCAAGATGCTAAAGAGCCCTGACCCACAAGAGATGGGTTCTGAAGCCATCCTCATTGCAGTGCTACAGAACCAGCTTGGAGGAAGAACATAAAGAGAATAAAAGGCAACTGAAACCTATGGAGTGGATGAAAACAGCCCGCTGACTTGTCCTCCAGCACCAATAAGACTCTAATTCTCTGCTCTGCGTCAGTGCCCAAGATTCATCTCCTCCTAAAGGAAATAAGCTACTTGATTTACTACACCAAGGGCTGTCAAAAATTCACGTGCTAGCAATTGCAACTGAGGGACTCCCCACATGCTGGATCTTTTAATGAGAAAACATGAAAAGTTGTTGCTTCTTAGCTTGCCTTGGCAAATGGCTGTGATGCAGGAGGAGATTTCCCAAGTAGGGGAAGAGAAGGTGAGAGAGAGCTCGGCTGTGGTCAGTCGAGTGGCTCTATGAGCGGAGCCAGTAGAGGTCTCTCTTCCACTAATAAAAACAAATAAATATTTATATTTATCTATATATGCATGTGTCCTTGCTTGGAATCTCCAGTCTCGAACTAGAATAAAATATATACATCCAGCAGCCAGCAGCTCAAATGGGAACATTTTGCTCCAGAAAAAAAAGTTTAAAAAAAGGAAGTTGGTGTGGTGTACCAGGTTACCAAGCTCATGGTATCAACTCCAGCCTTCACATCTGGCAGGAAAAATTTATAGTACAGTCAGTCCCAGACCTCCAGCTTCTCTCCCCAAAGAAAGTGAGGACCACAGCTGCAACTGTGCTTGTTGGGACACAGCCATCTGCTTGCAGAGCTCTTCCAGCTGGCCCAGGTAGCAGGGAATAGGAGCCCGTTCTGCACTTGTAGGTGCCCGGTTTCATTCTGGATAGAGCCAGTCATGACAGAAAGGCTTTATCAGGCAACAGTTGGATTTTTGGCCTCCATGTAAAGGACTGCTGGGTCTTTGTGGGAGTAGCGTCTGGAGCACACAAAATGGGGCGTCTGCCCACGACTGGAATCCTTGCTTGAAGCCTCAGATGTGAGGCCAAGGATAAAACTGGAATGAAACTAATGTTCCCGCCTGCTGTCTCCTCCAAACAGCTGCAGGCGCAGTAGGACAGCCAGGTATAAAAGCCTGAGCTGGCACAGCCTGTCTTTGCGGATGGGGAACGCTGAACCACAAGGTGTACTGCTCCCTGCTTCCACCCAGAGCCGGCTGGCAGGTGCCAAAGCTGCCGGGAGGAGCAGGGCTGCCCCTGCCAGCAAAGCACAGCACAGCAAAACACAGCTAAGCACAGAACAGCACAGAAAAACACAGCACAGAGCGGCACTGTACAGCACAGCACAGAACACAGAAAAACACAGCACAGCACGGAACGGAACAGAACAGCTCAGCACAGCCTGCCACACGCACCGATTCAGCTC
The DNA here is from genome assembly GCA_013397915.1 of Daphoenositta chrysoptera. Classification (NCBI taxonomy): domain Eukaryota; kingdom Metazoa; phylum Chordata; class Aves; order Passeriformes; genus Daphoenositta; species Daphoenositta chrysoptera. The sequence goes on from VZRO01007180.1 coordinate 218,037, forward strand.
AGCGTGGTCCAGCTGGTCCACAGACTGATATCCTCCACTCCAGTGACATCCCTCAATGTGACAGCTGTAGCAGCAACTTTTCCAAAACCCAGAGCCAGGGAATTGCCCCCAGAACCTGAGAGTGGATCCCCACAGGATCCTACAGCCCCTCAACAGCAAATAGACTGCTTTTGCCCATGGCTTGTGGAGAACCTGTGGATCAGCAGGCTAATTAAAATGGGGAGGGTACACACAGCCAGGCACAGCTGGGAAATGGGGCCATTCCAGAGGGGTTACCCCACTCCTCAGTGCCAGCAGAGTGCAGGAGCAGTAGGGAGCGGGCAGGAGCTGTCCCATCTCCCAGGGCAGACACTTCACTGATGCGGAGCTGCACCCCTGGCTGGAATGGGGGCACAAAAAAAAGGGCAAAGCAGCTGTGTCTGTTTAACTCGATTACACCCCAATGGCAGACAGAGCTGTGTGAACACAAGCTAGCCCCTGTGGAAGCAGAGGAGTTCCATTATCTTACAGCTCCCCTGTGGATGAGGCACACACACTAGCAGTGTCCCACAAAAGGACAGGCATCACCCTGGTCTTCTCTGCCTGTCCTGTGAAGCCATCACATTCCATACTGCTGCTCCTAAGCCAGGAGCTGCAGCTCCAAACCCTCTGAGGCCTGTTCACCTGCAGCAGTGGCAGCTTTCTTTCCTCCAGGGAGAAGCAGAGACTCTGATGCTTGTTTTTAGGCAGTTGCACTTCGTATATTATCATTATATATTAACTTTTTTTTTCTTATCATTATTAATTTTATATTATAGGAAAATATACCTTTGCTTGCTTTTTTAGTGAAGTGAATTGGGAATTATTTTTATTGAAAAGAAAAAAAAAACAGCATGAAAAAAAACACATTCTCTATTTTTTAGCCTAATTTTGAGTCTTGCAATGACTGATGTGGGCAAGACAGAAAGCAGGCAGGGAGAGGAAAGGCACACAAGCTGCCTGGATAGAGGGGGTGGCTGAGCCTGGATGAAGCACAGCAAACCACAAGTGCAGATACAACCCATCCAGCAGGAAAAAAAAAGCCTTTTTTCAGCTCCATAAGTAAATGAAACATCAGAGATGGAGGGGGAAAAAAAAAATCAGTATTAACAAAGTACAGAAAGTCTTCAAGGTTTTTCCAGTAAAACGAAAGCAGAAAACATCTAATTTGGGGACAGAGCAGAACAATTCATACAATATAATCTTATTATTTTACCGCAGATCACACATTTTGTTATTTTGTTAAAGCCACTATACTGTGGCCTTTTTATTTTGGAGAGTATTTAAAAACAATAATAAATGAGGATAGTAAATTACTTTGCAATTAAAAAAAATAAAAAGAGACACAATGCCGTAGGATATTGGAACAAAACATGTTGACGTTTCTGAAGTGGAATGTTTTCTTTTGAAAATGAAATTCGGTTTCGGTTTTTTTCAGCTGAAGCTACTGTTGGAAAGTAACTTTCAGATACAATTAAATGGGGACAAAGCCATCGAAGGAAAAGCAAACTGTTTATTAGTAACAATTCAGCTGAGTCGGGTGTACGTTTCCCTCCCCGAGAGCCGAGCACGCACACACCCTCCAACAAAATGGCTACACTCTATACCCTGTCCCAGCCGGGTCAGTCCCTGTCCCCCTCCCCATTGGCCGGGTACTCGGGAATTTATATTCTCTGCCGACCGCCTACCCTTCTGTCCCCTCCCCTGTCATCCCACCTTCCTCTCAGTCAAGTCTTCAACCCCGCCCCTCTCCCACCTCAGAGCAACCCCCAACAAACCCACCAGAGCAAACCCAAACCAAAAACAACACCGCATACAACCAACAACTTTCATTCTTTAACTTAATAACCTTTTGGCTTCAGCCACTACACTGTGGCCTTTTTATTTTGGAGAGTATTTAAAAACAATAATAAATGAGGATAGTAAGTTACTTTTCAACTTTAAAAAAGAGACAAAATGCTGTAAGATGTTGAAACAAAACGTTAACATTTCTGAAGTGGAATGTTTTCATTTGAAAATGAAAATCGGTTTCGGTTTTTTTTCAGCTGAAGCTACTGAGAAGTACAGATGGGTATGGATGTCGGAAAACATCGTTTTCCATCTAATTTCCCCATCTGAGGAAGAGGAGGCTGCCTCGGCAGCTGAAAAGCACGTAGGTGTTAATGTTGACTTTAAGGACACATTGTTAGTACTTTTTCTTCCAGCCAAACGTCTCCAGTGAAAAGCGGTCAGATCCACGTCCAAAATATTCATGCTAAGGAAGGGATCATATCCCTCTTCTCTGGCACGGGAACGCGCGGCTTTATGGAAGGGAAAGCCAACCCTTCCGGCAGCACGGCCCCGCATGGAAGCCCCGAGAGCGGAAGCCGCGCTCCCACCCTGAGCGCACCGGGAGCGATACGGGACGTGAACCCGAGCGCGGGGGGTGGCGGGGCGCCCGTCGGGCCGCG
>VZRO01007194.1:0-29490 GCA_013397915.1 Daphoenositta chrysoptera
TGTTTTCAAACCAATACACAAGAATCTTGTGCATTTAAGTCTGATACAGCCACTGCAAACACCGAGTTAGAACCCCGGATCATGTGCAGGGGGAGAGATGGTGCTTTTCATCGTGTGATCCTGCTGATTTGTGACTGTCAGGCTGGTAGTCAGGCTAGCTCACGGGCCAGAAGACCAAACGACTGAAGAAGTGAGAGGCTGGGAAGACTCAGTTTGTTTTGAGGACTTAGGTGCAGAACTAAGACTGGGATTATTCAGCTCATTTGAAGGAGGAGGCTGTGACTGCTGCTTTGCAGTGCCCTGAGTTTCACTTGCTTTTGTTAATAGTTTAGCTGTTTTGAAAGACAAAGATGATGGATAATCTGTGGTGTTGAGGGAAATATAAGTAAAGACAGACCAGTAGAATGGGACTGTGATAGGAGATGTGTCCAAACTGGAGAGCTGGCTGTAGCACCTGCAGCACCAGATACTCCCCTGGCTGTCAGATTTTGCTGCCCATCTTCTCCCACCTCTGTGACGTCGGGCCCTGCCTTTTTTAAACGCCTGGAAGTCTGGGGGTTCATTAGGTCTGGGCAGGAGGTGGGTATTGTTTCAGTTGTAGCTTTGGGACTCTTTTTTTAGCAGCAGTCAGTGATAGCAGCCATAACTTAATCTTGGGGGCCTGCCAGTTGGCAGAGGGGTGCTGGTGGCTCTCGGGCAGGGAGGGCTCCAGTTGGAGCTGGGAGGGAGGTGTAGGCTGAGGAGGCCACACTGTGTGGGAGTGACAAACACATCCTGTCCGATAACACAACAGGCAGGGAAACACTGACATAAAGGTGAGAAAGATTATTTCAAGAATGAACCTTCCTATTCTTTGGAATTCTGAATGCTTTTGTATGTCCCAAGGCCTCCCAAAATAATTAAATCTTGATCCTACAAGTGCAGCTGCTTATCTTAGGCTATCATGTATCTATTATAGTACTAAGGGACCAAGCATGGGTTGAATTTAGATCTTTGGGAGTGAGGGCCTTGATGTACCTATTAATATTGCTATAACTCAGTTCCAGAGCCAGTTAAAATGGTTATTCTTCGTTCTCTGACTTGATTGTCATCTGTGCAATGCTTAGACAGAATAACCCTTAGCAATTGATTAGAGCAATGACAGATCGCAGAGGGAGCACAAGGAATATTTTGGCATGGGATTCGATCTTAGATGTGATAAAGAAAAGCACAAAGTATAGTTGTTTACCTGGAAGTGGCGCAGAGGAAGGGTACAGCTCCATGAGAGCTGTACTCATGGCTGAAGCTGAAGAGAAGGGTGTGGGATTCTTGGCTGGGCATCTCTGTTCTGTACTCTGGCACAGAAGCTGCCCACTCAGTTTATCATTTACCAGTGTGTGCTGAGTGGGACAAACAGAAGATGTTCCCATCATAAGGAAATCATCACGATCTATTGTGCTGACTTTGTGTGACATTATCAAAGAGAGAGGGGAAGAGGAAAAAAAAGCCATTCATTGAGCACATTTGTTTTGAGGCAGTACAGAAAGAGGAGCTGTCTTCAGTTGTAAGTGTGTTGATTGAAAAGTATTTTCACACCAGCACATCATGACTAATATTCCATGCAGTCATGTTCCCGCCTGCCACTTTCTGATGTGGTTTGTGTGCAGCTGCAGGAAGATGTTCATTTAACCCCTGTCAAGCACCTGACAATGTGAGGGAAAGGCTGCTTGTGCTCAGAGTGCTGCTCTAGCAAAAGAACTTTCTGGAATAAGGATTGCACCTTCATAACTGTGTATTTTGGAGGGGCAGCCATAGGGTATGGGAGCTGAGAGGAAATTGTTGAGACAGAAGGACACAGGACAAATGCATGTCTGGCTGAGCTCTTGAAGGCTGTTACTAAATGTGGGGGGAAACAAAAACATCTTCTTGCCTTATTGGCATTTTAGGAGGGACTGGAGAAGCTGGGAATGTCCGAACATCCTGTTATGAGATGCATTTGTTTTGTTATGAATGTCAGCAGTGCCTCTCTAGAAACTTGATTCAAAGTTTAATGAACTTCTGATTACATTTGCATGTTCTGCAACCAGGGAAAATGTGTCTAGCTGCAGTTTCCAGTCTCTCAGTCATTGAACTAACAAGATGTGACGTCTGTTTCCGAGAGCTCAGGACACTCACGTGACAGGGGTGTTATAAAACCATGTGTCTTGGTTTAAAAGACAGGTGTCTGCTAAGGAAGGCAAGAGCCTCCCTTGGAATGGAAGACATAACCCCCTTCCCTCCAAATTATTGTAATTTCGAAATTAAGGGCTTTCAGGCAAAGATATGAGGAATAGGAATAACAGATCTTTACTAATATACATATATAGAGATATATATAAAACAAGGCAAACACCAACAATAGCTATGGCAATAACAACAAACAGAACCAGAACCCGGTGCCGGCCTCTCTCGGCTGTCAGGCCCTTTCCCTTGGGTGCAGTTCCGCTCACGGCCGGCAGGGGCGCTGGTGGCTCCGGGGAGCAGGGCGGGTGCGATGGCTCTCCCGCGGCTGCAGGGGGCGCTCCGGAGCGAGCGCGGGGAGCACGCGGCGATGGCGGCCATGACCGAGCTGGGAAGGGAAAAGCTTCACAAACCCCCTGAGGCAGCCGATCCCAGTGTCCCAGCTGGACCCTCGGGAACAGCAGGCTGGAACAGCAAGGTGGTGAACAATCCTGGGTGGCAGGCGAGATGTATCAAGCTCTGGAGCTGCAGCAGGAACCCTGGGAGGTCTCAGCAGGCAGGGTGTGTAATACAGTGCAGCGAAGCGGCGGCAGAGGAACAGCGGGGGTGTGGCCCAGCTCCCGGCGGGGCAGGGAAACGTGGGCTTGGGATCCCGGGGCTTTCCGGCAGGAAGAACGCAAAGCGATGAATTCCCTGCACCCATGAGAGCAGCTACTCTCCTCTCCAATGCCAGAAGAGCAAGAGAGCTAGGAGTCCCATCTACCGCCTTTTATCCAGTTCAAATCTCGTGGCATCTCACCTTACACGACAAAATCCCAGGTAAAAGAGGGCAGCCACCTGGACCCCTCCCTGTGGCCAGGTCTTTTGTCTCTCTTAAGTACTCAGCAATTTGTTTCCTAGCAACACGTATGGCGAAAAAATCTTTAAGAGAAAAAGAAAAAAAAAAGCAAACGGAGAACCCTTTTTTTTAAAACCCCAACACCACCCCAGGTAAGAAGTGTATATATATGTTTACATGTATATGTATACGGGCACAGGTTTGTTTTCAGTGTGGTCTCCTGAAAAGAATTGGGCAGTGGCCAGTGCTGAGCTCAGTCTTTTTGTGGGCTAAATTAATGTCTTTATTCTGCTTGGCAGTGTGGGCCCAGAAGAATTTTTAAATGAATGCAAGAATTTATGGTGTGCAAGATGTCTGACAGTATCCTCACTTGTTTTTGTGTTTCATCAGTGTGGTGTTACAAATGGGCCTGTGTAATGCAGAGGAGACTCTTAGGGTTGACAGTGTGAATGGTGTAGTAGGAGGGGCTGTTCTGAGGCCCTTTAAAGTGAAGACACATCCATCTTGCACTGTTGTTGGAAATAATTATTAATCTGTTTTCATTTGATGAAAGAAAAGCCCAGTAGATGTAATTTCCTGTTTAAATGTGAAGCTGAGGCACAAATTAGTGTCCTGCTAATGATAATCCACAGAGGAGGCATGAGCTCTGAAACAGAAACAGACACCAGAATGTCACTGGCTGTACAAAAAAAGTGTGTTATGCCGTGAATGTTGCCCATTTTTAAGATCCTATGCTTCTGAAAGAAAAAACTGAAGAAACTCCTCCATCCTTTTTCATGTAGGAAGGGGAGAAAGATCCTGTCTTCTACTCTGGGCATGTCCAGCCTTAGGTTTGCTGCTTTGACAAGAGGAATGATTTTTGGAAAGAAATAACATATGCATTAGGAGCTCTCACTCCTTCATTGAGAACACATCTTTTTTTCTCAACTCCAGATGGGGCAGAACCTCTTGCTTTGATGAGAATTAGAACTCTGACCTCACATGCTGGACTCTGCGCTCTGCTTTGTTCTATTGCTTCTTAACAGGCTTCAAGTCCAGTCTTTTAACTCTCCAGAAACTCTTCAGTACCACTAAGCTGGGGACGGTCATAGCTTACTGAGTGGTGATGTTTGAAGGACAGATTGGTGATGGTGAGGTTGTCAGGGGGCTGGTGACAATGCTACTTCACATCTGTCATATCTTACGGGTTCAGGGTGATGGGGAAGTGTCTGCAGCTATGGTGGCCTGGCGCCGCAGAAAGCTTGAAGCAACCAGGGCAGAAACAATAGCTCAAATAAACACTCTCAGATGGTTGTAGGACAGTGAAGAACTACTGGCGCTGGGGTGTCTTGCTGGGCTTCCCGGAGAGCTTCACAGACTGGGATGGGCAAGAAGGCTGAGACTTGAATGTTTTCCAGACAAGAATGTCGCAGGGCTTTGTGTCAGGGACGTGGGAGTCAATGGAAGCTGTTCAGAGAAGGCAGATTCACTCACTGACCCTTGAGGGTGTCTTGGACTGCCTTGGCTGTAGGCAAGGGAGCAGACTCTACCTCAGTTCCCCTTCTCCAGATGATTTTATTGCTACTGTATGAAATTAAATAGATAGGAATGAAGTGGATTCTTATGTGCATTCCCTGCTCATTATGGATTCCTGCAGGCTGGTTTTAGTCTCTGTGGTGAGTAAATGGGACCGACCTTCAGAGTCTGAAGGCCCCGTCCGAGTGCCAGGGGAATGGGACTGCATGCCAGGAGAGGTTAAAGCACAAGGTCTGGCTCTGGCGGAGCTCACTTGAGGAGGCAGGAAGGATGTAAGTATGTACTTAGGCCTGCTTCAGGGAAAGCTGCAGAGAAACATTGGCATTTATCTACAGGAATTAATTAGTTGCCTTTTTTTTAATAGTTAAAAAGATCAGGTTCAGACTGAGTAAAAATTGACCTTTCCTCACAATTGCTCCACTTGAGTCCTCCCTCTAATGTTTCTGGCTGTGCAGCTGCTGTGGCCTCCCTCAGCAGGCCAACTTGGATGGTAGGTGTAAGGAAACCATAGGAAACACTCACTTCCACCCTTTCTCTGTTTTGTGAGGCAGCTTTTTTTATGGCTGTTGTGAATGTGTCCAAAGGTAGCAAAGAGCTTGGAAGGCTCCTCTGCATTTCTTCTTCAAATTGCAGGTCAGCATCAGCTTCTCCCTGTGTTCCCCGCCAGTAAGTGGATGTTACTCACACAAGGAGCCTAAAAGTCAGCAGATGGAAATTATTGGAATGGAGAGAAAAGGGGGGCCTTGGGTGTTTTTTGCTTAAAAGCTTGGTAGGTGTGAACTTTGCTTCTTGCACAGTGCTGTGAGGCCATGTTGAGAACCTGCCAGTGGAGGTGAACTTCAAAACCAGAGGAGGTTTCTGCCTGGGTCTCTGCGCTGCTCCTTTCGATGAGGTGTGCTGGCTTTTGGCAGGTTTCCCACTGCCTGCCCCTCCAGGCCACTGCCTCTCATTAGGTAGGATGTTTTTAGGCATTGGAATGAACTTACTGATTGGTGGTGGTCTGCTTTTTACACACTCATCTTTACAGAGCTAGCGCCAAGCTACTAAATTATTCAGCTGGGGTTTTAATAGTGTATGTGTATGCTTAAATTGTTTCCACTCTATTTGGAGTTTCCTGCTCTGCGGGTTTTTATTTTGTCCTGTGCATGAAGGCATGGAGGAAGGAATTCACAGGAAAGCACAGAGGCAAAGAGGAAGAATTCAGCCTGAGAACAGTAGAAGTACAGGCGAAATAAAAGGTCAATTAGTACTGTATCCAGCTCTGATGGAGGTGATGAGGGGGAAAATGTCCCCTAATCCCTGTGACAGTTCAGCATAAACTTCTGTGTTTGTTTTCAATGCTGTTTGTAACTTAGATTTCTCAATAAAATACTTTCTTGCCCGACTATTTTTGACTTGACCTCTTCCCCAGGGCTTGAAAGGCACATTTGTCAGCACATACAGCTGCAGCAGTTTATCCCCAGTGTCAAACCCTGCTGCCACCAGTGGGATGGCCGAGTTCTCTCTGCTGGGACCTCCCTCCTCAGTGAGGCCTTCCAGTGTTGTACCATTTCCACCCAGTCCTCCCTTGCTGCAGCCTCTCCCCTACAGACCCACAGCACTGGACATGAGGTCAGGATTGCACCTGCCTGTTCAGTGCTAAGTCAGGTCAGCACCATGTGTTTTCTTAACACTGCACTGATAAATGTGTGTTGTCCCTGAGGACAGGTATGGTCACTGCCCTCCAAGCCTCGGTTGGGTTGACCCAGTCACATAGTTCAGGAGAGCTATGTTGTTTGAACCTGTGCTTCTTGGTAGACCAGGAGTTCTCAGCATCGATTCCCTGAGGCTGCTTCATTGTGAGCAGTGACCTCCTTCCTCTGGGAGTAATTAGATGGGAAGGGTTTGGGAAAACAGTGGTAAGAGGTGGCAAAGGGCTAAAACTGCTCAGTGTGTGTCCTCTCCTGCCTTTCACTCACAGCCACTGTGGTCTTGTGTTGAGTGCCAAGAGAAGGGACTGTTTTCCACAAAGACATCCCAGTTGGAAGAGCCAGTGCATTGGAGTCGCTGGGGTTGAGTACAGCTACAGTGAGCCAAAGCAACTGAGCTTCAAGTGTGCACTTCAGGGCTTGGAGCAGCCCTGTTACGGAGCTCTCAGAACATGCGGTCTTAAGATATGTAAAACAACTTAAACTATCTGACCGGGCTTGTGTGTATGGTACTGGCAGCCACTGGCTGAATCCTGCCTGGAGATTGCAGGTCTGGCTGAACAGAAAAATGGGCTGTGAATTATAAAGGCTGCCTTCATCACTCAGTTGCAGGAACAGCACTTGCAGTTCCTGTCATTGTCATCATGTTTGAGCCATATTTGGGTACTGACTGTGTTTAATTGCATGGCTAATTTACTTAATGTCTCTCCTGGGGTCACTTATAACACTCTTATTTTCGGGTTTCAGGGAAATTAGGGACACTAGCAATCCATTGTGGTTCTCTCAAGGCAGGAGTTTCCCAGATGATAATGGTAAAAACAGCTGTGGCTTAGTTGCAGAGTAACCTGGCTAAACCGAGAAAAAATAGCACTGGCAACTGTGGTAGAGCTTAACGCTTGCAAATGAACAATCTCCAGTGAAAATACAGTTCAGGTGTAGGCAGAGGGCATGGGTTACCTGGGTTTGGATAACTTGGAGGATGTGTGTATTGGTTTATTGAGAAATCCCTGGCAGCGCCTGTTGGCTTTCAGTCCTGCAAATGAAGAATTTTCTGATCAGATATTTAGGTATTTGGGTGGAGAACTGAGGTCATCTTATGTCCTCCCTGGTATACAACTATAAATCATCCCATTCCATGACAGACTGGTTATGAGGAGCTCCTCTGTACCTGTCTGTTACCTCCGGTGAGTGGAGCATCTAAGGTAGTTGCTTTTGGGAAGGACAGTGTGCTGAAAGGTCTGCGGCAACAGTTGTCCTAACGAGCCTTGCTCTGCTTGTTGTTTTCACACAGATGGACCTCTCTGTGGAAACTCTTTACAGCCTCATGCAGGAGCGCCAGAAGAAGTACGCCAAGTATGCGGAGCAGATCCAGAAGGTCAATGAGATGTCTGCCATCCTGCGCCGCATCCAGATGGGCATCGACCAGACGGTGCCGCTGATGGAGCGGCTGAACAGCCTCCTGCCAGAGGGGGAGCGGCTGGAGCCCTTCTCCATGAAACCCGACCGGGAGCTGAGGTCGTAGCGCTCCGGCAGCTCCCCCTCCTCACCTTCCGCGCTCCACGTTCGGCACGGCCGCGCTTCCAACAGGCTGCATTGGCAACTCTTTGGAGCGGGCGGCGCTGCTGCTGGACTCTGCCAGGGCACTGGAGGGAGAGCAGCGTCAGTTGCCAGAGCCGCACAGCCAGGAATCCAGGAGTTCCCCGGAGGAGATGATTTACCGTTCTTTCATCTCTCTCCTCTTGCCCTCCTGTCTCCTTTGCCAGTACAACGCCTGTGCAGACACATTTGTTTAATTCCTGTGACTAGTTGGGGTTTACAGAGGAGGAATTTCCTTTCATTTGATTTATTTATTTTACTAAAAAAATTCAAAGGGATATGGGGTGTGACGAACCCTCTAACATGGTTTTTGAGCCACTGGGGTTTAGACAATTAGATGGCTGGAAGGTATTTCTGAGATCCCCTGGCCTTGGAAATATGTGTGTTTTATGGGTAAAAGTGTGGGAGCCAGGAAATGGTTTATTAAAATCTGCCCATTATCGTAATTACCATGGTTTGCACGGCAGGGTTTTGGCATGTCCTTGAGGCTCCTGTTTCTGTGGGCTCCTTAATTTATGAGGCTGTAAAGGAGTAACTGTTCTAGATATGTATGTCTGTTAATGTAAAGCAAACCTTAGTGTTCCTCTCCCCTTTGCCCTGGCAACATCCCTATGCCTCAGCTGGTGGCATTTCGTGTCCCTCTGACAGGCATCGGTACCAGCCTGCTCACTTTGCATCCCAAAGTTGGACACAAGGTGGTTTTTTTTATTGGGACACTCGAGTTACCTTGGTGCAGTCGTTTTTACCAGTGGAGAGCAGCTGCTTCTTTACCTTCAAGTGTACGAGGGTGGAGGGGAGAGACACGAGAAGTCCTTTGGCTGTTGGTGTTGGTTTAGCTTCCCTTGTACCGGGAGCTGGCGTTGGCACGCTGCTGAACGACTGAAACCACGGGGCCCTTCTCAGCCACCTGCTCCAAAGGCAGCAGGATGTTCCTGCCTCTTCCCAGGCGAGCCAAAGCTGAAGAGCCCATGAACTCCAAGGGTTGTTGTATGTCAGGAGTGCAGTTCCAGTGGTGAGGACAGTCAGGGACAACCCAGTTTCCAGTACAGCACAAGGTAGGGTCACTTGCCAAAGACAACTTGTTTCAATACGTCTTAGTACTTAAGAGCATTAATTCAGCAAAAGGTTATCTCTGAGCATTTGAAAGTAAGAGTACAGTAGGTTTTTGATTGTAATAATTATTGCCTGGTGGCAAGAAGTAACAGGCTGTGCTCCTGTTGCATTCCCAAAGGCCACGTAGTGTGAATTTTTGTCATGCAGACTACAGCCAACTTAGATGTGCATTTGAACCACAGTGGTGGTTGTATCCCAGGGCCTGCTGAACACTGTCTGAAGGCAGAGTCCTGTAGAAAATGAAGCCCTTTGGAATAATGCCCTGGGAAGAGGGACTGACTGCTTCTGGGAGAGCAGGGAACCCAGCAGGAGGATTTTTAGCAAAGGCAGCAGTGGGTCTCCTTGCCTGCTGCTCCCACCCCAGAGGTTTTACACAGTTGTATGTACATAGGCATGTGCTGTGTATTGCCCAGGATAAAACATCAGAATTCCATCCTTGTTCAAGCTTCCTGCCATGTGTCACACTGGGTTTGTTAAAAACTTACATGAGACTTAACCCATGAAAAACTGCTTGTCATGGCCATGCCCTTGTGGGTCCTCATTGTCCATCATGGAGTATGTCTCTATATTGAGCTGCTTTAAATAGTGGCTGCAGGCATTTTTGTCTTCTGTGTCCAGATGATGCTGTCTGGATGTTTAAAATGTGCGACATTCAGCTGTCTGCCAGACAGGATCATGAGTGTCCCACACCCTGGTGTGCTGGAAGCCTGTGCCAGTGGGAGGAACCTGATACTGGATCTCAAGGCAGATGCACCCTCCTGTAAGACTTCTCTGAGGCTTGTAGACATTTGGCCTCAGGCCATTAAGTATCAGATTAATCAGATCAGATCAAGTATCAGGAGCCAAAGCATGGCTCCCTGCAGTGCTAATGAGGGCAAAGGAATAGTATTCCCAACTCAAGGCTGCAGGAGCAGGGCTGCAAATCAGTTCCTTCCTCATTTGCCAGAAAACACCAAGGCATTGGGCTGAGAATGGGAAAAAATGTTTGTTCCTAGGAACACTGGTCTTTAAGCTTGTGGCTGTGCTGCTGGGCCTCACAGACAGAGCTTCTCAAACAGCAAGGGCAGGTTGTGGAAGGCGTAACAACTGACCTAGAAAGAAATTAGAGCTGAAATGTGAAGGCCAACCTTTTCCAATGGTCACAAATGTCATCACCTTCATTCCACAGGTAATAGTCTCTCGTATGAGTACTGTAAGAAGCATGTGCCCTCTAACTGTCCTTGAACGGTGGTTTACAGTTTTATTTAAAACAATGTCACTGCCTTAGGAACTGTAAGTCTCTGGCCCTCTTGCCTAGGGGGAGACGTCCTGCCACATCTTCTTGAGCTGCTGTTTGTTGCTTGGCTGCTTTTTGTTGGCTTTGCTCCACATGCTGCTTTCAGCTTCAGCTCAGATGCAGGTGATGCTCAGGGTGAGACTGACACTTCCCTCCCACACTGTTTAGCAGGAGCTTGGAGATGTGACTGGAATTACCTTTCTGCTTATGAATTTCCTCTTCCAAGCCAAACGCTCTTGGAGGAGGCCTCAGGTATCTTTCTCGGATGTACCAGCTGTTAGTTCTCCCACAAATTTAGTGCTACAAACAGGGAATAATCTGGTGTGCTCCCCTGAAATCAGACATTGCTGCCCTGTTCTGCTTTCTGGGGTGGTGTGTGGTCTGGGGTACAGGGTAAGGTTCTTGATACATGATCTTGTGAAAAGCTGGGGAGCAGGACGAGTCACTGGAGCTGTGGTTCCTCTCTGGCCTGAGCTGCTCTGGCCCTTCCCCCTGACTGCTGTTGCAAGTCCCCCGTTGTGCTGCCACTGGTGCTCCTTGTGTCCCATACTGGTCCCTGTGCTGCCCATTCAGAGCAGGTTTGCTTTGTTGTTTCCGTTGTTTTTGTCATTGAATGCATTGACAGGGTGCTAAAGTGCCAACCTACCTGCAGGGCAATTCTTGTGAAGATCTGCTGAAGGGGAGAGAAAAGAGTTTTTGTTTCTTTCTTTTTAAATATATGTATTTTAAATTAAATATATTTAAATATACTTGAATATTTAAAGTGTGTTTTCCCCTCCTCTAAGCTTTTACACAGAATACACGTTGTCACAGGCCCACTGGTTGCATGAGCCAGCCCCTCTCTCAGACTGTGTGCCAGTAGTTTCCCGAGGTACTGCTGTAACGTCCTGTTCCCAAGCTGCCAGAGGGTATTTTGATTGCCAGCCTTGTGGCTGAGCGCTCCTTGGTTTATGGGTGGTTACCCTGTTTGGCTTCCCACGTGCTCCGTGTTCCACAGCTCCAGCATTAAAACCTTTGGTGTGGCTCTTTTCCAAGCGTTGTTTCTCCAATTGCCTTATTGCTCATTCTCCATTCCCACTTCTCACCGCGGTGTCTGGGCAGTGCAGGCATATCTCAGCTTTACTTTGCACCCACTCTATGCCGTGGAGGTGGCAGAGTTCAGATGCCCTGGGGCTGCCTCTGCCCTGGGATTGTGAGGAAAGATCCCCAGAATGAAAATAAATGCTGGTTGCCTTTTTTTCCCCAGTGCTGTCTCAGTTCTGGTTGGCACCGATGTCGTTTGAATACAAGATGTGAGCAGCAATGCTTGGGGCTCACCAGCAGCGGGGTGGCAGCTAGAGCCTCACAGAATAATCCTCCTGGGCCTGGGGGAGGAGAGGAGCATTCAAAGGGCAATTCTCAGTGTCAACTGCCTAAAATAATCCTTTTTGTCTTTTTAAAAGCTTTATATTTTTACAGATGGGCTGTGAGCGCTGACCTCATAGGGATGGTCTGGTTGACAAGGTGGTGTTAGGTTTTAGGTTGGACTCAGTGATCTAAAAGGGCTTTTCCAACCTTGTTAATTCCATGATCCTGTGAAGTACAGTGGCCTGCTGTGGGACAGTGACACAACCAGAAAAAAATGGGCAGGGCTGTTTTTGTCAAAACAACTGTGTATATGAACAGTCTCTCTGTACAGAGAGGGATTTGAGAGAACTTCCCAGTGCAGTTTATGTGTGTATCCTAGAAAAAGAGCTTCCCTGCCCCAGGTCTGGGCAGCTGATTGGGGATGGGCATTCCAGCCCTGGAATCTGCAGAGCACCACTGCACTTCCCTCCACGGGAAGAGGCAGGAGCCTTCTGTACTTCCAGGAGCATCTCTTGGGAACCTGGTGAGCTTAGGGAATCCGAGGATGGAGCTGTTTCCTGCAGGGAAGGTGTGTTAGGTTACTCTAACACACTTTGTCAGTGGTTTAGAGGCATATAAGCACCTGCAGCACTGTTCTCATGGCATTGGGAAAGCAGAGTGGTGATGGATTCTCATCTGCCCAGGGGATACTGAACAGAGAAGGAGAGGCAGATTTACAGGGTTTCTTTTTGGTTTGCTGCTGGTTTTTCTTTTGTTTTTTTTTTTTTTTTTCTCTAAATGGCCTTATGCCCCAGCCTCATCGTTGCCTTTGGTGTCACACTTTGCCTTTGTACAGCAGTGGAGCATGGTGAGGGTCCCTGGAAACAGCAGCTGAAATCCACTCCTCAGCATGAGCAATCCCAACAGGACAACGCTCCAGAAGTGTTTGGCAGCATTTTACATGCCAGGAAAGCAGCCCCTTCCAAGAGGGGTGGGTGTTGCAGAAGGCAAGAAATAGCTCCCCTTCCTTTTCTATTTATGGTGACTCTTAATATTCTTGGAAGTGCAGAATTAGCTGAAGGCTTTACTGCAGACACTTCAGTTTGCCTCAGAGCAACCATTCGGACCTGAGGGCCAAAAAGTTCTTTGCAGGCAGGGTTCAAAGGCCAAGTGCTGTTGCCAGGCAAAGCTGATGTATTAGGAAGACTGTTCTACCTGAATTCTCAGTTGTGGGTTCGTGTGTACTATATAACAGTGGTATTGTGTATGTTACACCATCTAAAAGTGCTAGAATAACTGCTTTTAGCACAGATTAATAACAAATACAATTAATAACAAATAGCTAGGTGTATGGCTAGCTAATTAAAATGTCTGGCTAGGTAAGTTTGGTTGAATTGCAGTAATTTTGGATTTTAAAAGTACCAGTGTTATTAGGATCCTGTTGCTGTCCCCCTGGTTCTGGGCTTTTCATGCCCCCACTTTCTGGTAGAAGTCAGTTTATAACTTGTGCTGTGAGTCACAGCATACAGAGCACCTAGCTGATGAATACAGTTAATAAAGACAGTAGTTCACCTAATCACCACATGTCTACTCTCTTACCCTCCCCAGCCCCCTAAAAAGCAGGGCTACCTGATCCCTGCTGGGGGGAGGTTTGCTCTGTTTTCTGTTCACTTCACTCTAGGAATGTCACTGTGATGGTTACATCAAGAGCCCAGTGACCTCAGGGACCTCTTCCCACTAAGGCCAGGCAGTGAAATGAAAATTGAGTGTTGATGACATGCATGAGGCACATTTCAGTTGCCCCTTGGGTTTTGACTGGAAGTGGAGTTAGACTGTCTCTTCCCAGAGCTGTCTGGTGGCAGGGCCAGGAGTGAAGGGATGGAGGGAACAGGAGCAGCGCAAGTCCTGCAAAGCAGGCAGGAGGAGTGGTGAAAGCTGAAGTGAATCAAAACACAGAACTTGAGGGAACAGAGCTACTGCAATCAGAAGTGGACTTTGGAGTGGGGTGAGCAGCTAAATCTTAGAAGATTGTCATGTCAACCTGTTCTGTAGGCTAAGCACCTGATGATGCCATTGAATTTGCATGGTTCTTGTTATCTTCTCTAAGAGCTGCTACACCTTGTTTGTAGAAAGTAAGCACAGAAACACACACAGGTTGTTACTTGTGCTCTGACTGATGGTTTGGTTTCTTTTAGAGAGGGTGAATGTTTTGCATTTCCCTTTCTGGGATTGTGCCTTGAAATTTTCAAAAGAGAAAGTTTCTGTTACTGCACTTGAGTTTGAAGATGCTGTTACCTAAACTCGCAGCTTTGCCCTCTAGGATACAACTGTGGCAGCCCGCTTTAATTCCAATCTATGCTGTATTTGTGTGAGCCATTATCTGAAGCAGCAATAGGGGGTGTGCTCCAATCTCAGCAAGCAGAACTTGCTTCAAGACTGACAGCATCAGTCAAAACAAGTATTTAAACAAGTAATTAAATTATTATTCAAGTAAGAGGTATGGGAGGCAAGAAAAAAGCATGGGGTTTGTTCTGGGTAACTTCATCACTTTCAAATACTTGCTTCAACAAAGACTGCCCCAGCTGCCTGAGGAACAGGTTACTCACACCTGCATTAGACAGTGGAAGGTGTTAATGCAGACAAGTGTCACTGCTGCTCATCCACGGAGCAGAAGGGGATAATCAGGGACAGGTAAGAGGCATAAATGGTTACTGGTGCTGTAAAATCACCACTGATTGTGACAAGCGCCTGAATCTGTTCCAGCCCTGTCATTCATGAACACATCTGCAGGGAAGGGCATGTTCCCTAAAGGACAAGGCCCCTCCTCTCTTGGGTGCTGGGGGGAGCAGATCCTGATGCAGGTAGAACACTCCACAACTCCTTCCTCAGCCTTCTGTATAAACAGGTACCATTTCTGATTTTATTTCATCATAACATACAGGTAATGCTCATGACACAAGATGAGAAACTCACATCTCTCTGAACCATTTCACCAGCTTGCCACACACCAAAC
Organism: Daphoenositta chrysoptera; assembly: GCA_013397915.1. Lineage (NCBI taxonomy): Eukaryota > Metazoa > Chordata > Aves > Passeriformes > Daphoenositta > Daphoenositta chrysoptera. Next base: position 14,565 of record VZRO01007194.1, read on the forward strand.
ATGCCAAGTATGCCACGTACCAAATGCCATATGTTATATTCATATTGAACATGTACACATTTTTCCCTCTCACATCCTCCACTTTGCTTTCCACACTTCTGCAAACCATTTCCAGTATTGTTCAGGGACAGGACTCTAGGTCAGGTATGAGCCAGGGCACCACCCTGTGCAGGACATGGGGTTAAGGCTTCTTCCTATGGGAACCTGCCCCCTGTAAGTACTGAGCCTACAACTTGGATTCATCCAGAACACACTGGGAATCACGAGGAGCCACAAGACCAGGTTTCAGTTCCTCAGAAGGCGATCAACCAAACCAACCCCAAACATACAAAGAAGGGGAGAACACACAGTCTGAAGGAGGACAAAAGAGGAAGAATCTGTTTCTGCCTCTAGGGATTGATACGTGTTAACTCCCATTAACTGCTTTAAATCAAAGCCATGGGCTTTTCCTGAAATGTGGCTGAGAGGAGCCCTGTTCAGCTGTTTACAGAGGTAAATACACACACAGCTGAAAATAGTTGTGATGTAATCACTTCCACTGGAAATGTAAACAGTGACAAGTGGCAGCATGTTCCATGAACAGCCAACACCTGAGACAGTGTCCAGGGTGATGTCAACCTGTCCCTTGCCCGGGCCCTTCGTCCAGCACAAAGAGCCTCTGGGCTCAGTGACTCCTGGTGCTTCCTCTCTCTGTGCCTTTTGCACTTTTTAGGATCAAGTTAATCAATGCTGTAGCTTTCAGTGCTATTTTCAACGGTCCGCGTTAAGAAATTTAAGTCACATCCTAGCCACAAAACAAAACAATGACAAAATCTTCTCCACTTTTCAGTATAGTAAAACCTGAGATTTGAGTCACAAACGAGCTAAACTTACAGTAAAAAAACCCCAAACATAACCCAAGCTGCTGACTTGAATTAGGGCTTCAGTTTGCTGCTGACAAATTTTTTTTTTTAAAGCTGTTGGCCAGGGTTAATTATTTGTTACTACAATTTTCAGCTGCCTGCACTGAAATGGGACAAAACAATATAGTTTCCCCTCAACACACGTGTTCTGTGGGGTGCTGGGGAAGGTCCTGGGAGCAGGAAGGATGCAGCTTTACACAGTGGCTCTGGTACCATGCTTCGCTGACCATAAACCTCTCATGGCAACGTGCACATGTAGTCCAAGGTGAGCAGCAGCCAAGGCGGGAGGGGAAGCAGCTGGGTCACTGTCAAAAACATGAGAAGGGCTGTGCCTCATCTCCTGGGAAACCAGGGATGTGACACCTCCTGGAGGTGTCTGCCCTGCGGTGCTGAGGGTGAGGACAGGGTACAGACTTGAGTGTCTGCAGTTCCACACTGGAACTGCTCAGTTAAGGACAAAAGACCACCCCAACTCATTTTTACCTTAAGCCCCCCCCTCCCCCCAAACATTTGAATTGTTTTCGAGAAGTTAAATTGTAAATGGGCAAGCAAAGCATGTTGTGGCCACTACTATCAGCCACTTCTCTTGCATGTAGCCCTACCTATCAACCACTCCATTATAGCTTAGAAGCTAAAGCAGCTACGCCTCTCCCAGAAGCCAGCTCAATATAAAAAATACAAATACTGTACCAAAAGACTGGGGGAAACAGTCCTAAGTATGGTTCATTCATCATCTTTTAAGAATTGCTGCTGAGCCAACTGAAACACTTGTGCGTAGACAGCTTTAAAAAAAAAAAAATCAAATGTGGCCAGTCATTTCTTGTTCACATTGCTTATGAACTGACTACCAGCATGTGGCAGCCATAAAGCCCTAGTTTATTTTGTGTATTTTTGAGGTACTGTTTTTTTTTTTTTTTTTCTGAAGCAGCTCTCTAGTGAATCACCTAAAGCCTATCCATTAGAACAATAGTTACACCAGTATTTACACTTGTCTAAATGGTGTGTTCAGACCAGCCTTGCTGTAACCGGTCCCTATGGCCTTTGGAATCGCTCCCAGTCTCCTTTTCTTACAGGAAAAAGGCCTCCCTCCAGAGGTTGGCTCAGTGTCAAGGCTAAGGTGCACTGGTGAAGACGTGGGGAGGGGAGAACGAAAATAGTTCTGACAGATAGGAGCATGGTTCAGTGGAACCAGAGAAAGGGTCTGACACCAAGAGAGCTTCCCTGTTAAAAGCCACTGGAAGGATGTGCAATCCATTGCACAGAATTGCTTCTTCTGACAGGGAAAGGTCTGTGAAATGTTCTGCCCTTCTCCCGAGGAGGGGAGGAGAAAAGCCCAGCAGCACACTCGGTCTCCTCGGGCAGAGGCCATTGTCACTTCCCTGCGCTACCAACCTTTCCCTGGCTCACACCTAAGCCTCCGTTTCTTCCCTCCCCCCACCTTTTCACCCAAAGTTTCAGATTTACAGGGACCTCTCACACGCTGGGGGAGCGGCCTGGAAGGGGAAGCGACTCTGCCACAGTCACACGAGCCTCTGTCCCTCAGGATACTTCAATGATTTCCATGCTGCCTGAAAAACTTGACTGACTGCCTACTTTGCCCAGTTCCTCTCTGGATCTGTTGTCCGCCAGGATGCTCTCTCCGAACTCCATCTGGCAGCTCCTGCGCTTGAACTGCTTCTCGAAGGAGCTCTCCTCGTGCCAGCTGCGCCGGGAGTCGCCGCGGTCGGCCTGGCGCGGCCGGCGGCGCACGGCGCCCGAGTGCTCGCAGCCCGAGGGCAGCTGGCTGCAGCTGTAGGCGGGGAAGGCGGCGCCGCCCCCGAACACCGCGGAGGCCGAGTAGAAGTGCGAGGACTCGGCGGCGAAATACCAGCTGTTGGTGAGGGATGAGGGCTGCGGGGCCAGGATGTCCGAGTGCCAGCCCTTGAGGCCCAGCCCCGCGGCGGACTTGGCCAGGTGCTGCTGGCTGGTGGAGAGCCCGAACACGAAGTTGGTTCTGTAGGCGTCCTCCACNGCCCGCGTGTGGCCGTGAGGCCGGGCTCTCCAGCGGCCACGGGCCCGGCGCCTCCTGCGGCGGGGCCGCCTCCTCCTTGTCAGGGCTGCTCTCCGGGCTCTGCTCCGCCACCTCCTGCAGAGGGGAGAACTGGCACAGCTTGCTGCTGCCCTCCAGGCCGGCCGCGTGTTTGTAGTACTCCAGCGTGTCTTCGGAGGAGGCGAAGCCCTGCACCGACGCAGTCATGCAGCTGCTGCTCGCGGAGTAGGACACGGATTTGATGTCCAAGGAAAAGGAGCGCTTCAGCCGGTTGCTGTCTTCCACCTTGTCCAGGGAGACGTGCAGCCCGTTTATGCCCTGTACCAGCGGGCCGTCCTCCGGCGGGGCCGGGTGCCCGCGGGGCACAGTGCCACCGTCCGTGGGCTTGGGCTCCAGCAGCTCCGAGGCAGCGGACAGGCAGAACTGGCTCGTGGAGAGGCTGCTCTGCCCCGCTTCCAGCACCTGCACGTGCTCACTGTTCTTCTCCAAATGCAGGAGTTTCAGCTTGCTGATGTGGCCAGGCTGGCCGCCCTGGTTCTTGATCTTCTTCTCAAAGTCCAAAAGCTGGCCCAGAAAGTTGAAGTTGGGCGAAATGGTTGGCCTCTTCTCTTTCACAAATCTGGTGAGAGGGGACAAACAAACCAAGAATTATTTCAAGAACTTGCTGCTCAGGTATAAGATAACCCTAAAGTGAGTGTTGTGAATGTGTACAGCCTATTCTTAACTTGGACTAAGCTTCAATCAAGCGTAAGTAACTTGAGGATGGAGTTAAAAAAAGGTAGTTCAAAGCAAAATAACGCTGCACGCTCTCAATTGTCTCTATAGCTTAAAGGTGGCTAAAAAGTGTGTGGGGGAGGAAACATTTTAACTCTTCATGATGTCCACAAGTGATTCTAGTGAATAATTTTCCTTATTTACTTCACCAGTGGGATCTTTGCTACCTTGGTTTCTGACCAGAGTGAAGAATTCATGCAGTTTTGCATGAACAGCACTTGAGCTTTAGCCAAGATACCACTTCCCATGGCATACAGAGAGTGGACACCTTCCCCACCACCCCAGTGACATCACATGTTCCTGTCACCTGTCTCATGTCACTTCTGCACTGCCTACCCTATTTGTCATTTTCAGGCAAGACAGAGAGCCCTGGTACATTCTGACCTTGTCCAGCAAGTGCCAGTGATTTCTACCCCACACTATTACTGACCACTGATGTGATGATCAGAACCAGAAAGATGCAAATGCAGCATTAAAACAAAAACACTCTCTCAAGCCCTGCAGGTGTTCAGCAGTAAAGGGCAACAGGATTGCCAAATCCCTGCAGGAGCTCACCTATTTTTGGGGTGCTGTAGGATTGGTACAGGTGTGCCAATCCACTCATGCACTGAAAGTGCAATGGTACTGAAAACGTTTTGCTGAACCAGGATTCTAAATGTATGAAAGACTTGTATCATGTGATTTCTACTATTTATTTCAAAGTTAAATATAAAGATGTATTTCCTACCTGTCTGATTTGCAATACAGATAAGTAAGTACTTTGCTTTTAACAGGTTGCAAAACAGAGATGCCCAAATCCTTCCTTCCTCCAGTTTTGGTTTTTGTGTTGTTTGTTTTTTTTTTTTTTTTTAAGAAATTGGCCTGGAACTATGATTAACCATATGACAAAAGAATTAACAAGGGAAGAAACCTTGAGGAGCTAAATCTAGTACAAACACACATATATTGTGTCACTGGGAAAATGAAATACTATTAAAAATAAAACCTGTCTGGGAAGTGTACAGACGATAAGTGTGCAGTCATTAAAAGCAGTGTGAGAAAAAAGGAAAGGTGTGTACTTGTGTATGTGTGTACATGCTAACACATGAAAAATGTCAAAACTTGCATTTTTTATTACTGTTTTTTTAATTTGCCAAAGAACAAGCAATACTAGGAGTAGTCAAGCTGACCTGGAATATCAGGTTGCACAAGCTGATAGTGGAAACTTCCACCATGAAGTGTAATACTGGCAAATGGAGAAATCTAGTGAGTCTCCTCAGGAGAAATTCTGTAGTTTGCCCTCTTAGCATTTGATGTGAAGGTTTTTAGCAGTTTGCTCCCAGGAATTCATAGTCTTTGGTCATTTTTTTCCAGGCAAAGTTAGCTGTACTTGGGTTAGTTACTTAAAACAAGGTCCTTCTTGCCTTGTGTTCTGGTAGCCTCTCCAACAGTCTGTTCTTTCCACTTTCTCCTCATCTCCACTTTCTCCTCTCTCTCCAAAATACTCGGCAGTCCCAAATTTAAAACTAGATTTTTTTAAAAATGAAAAGAATAGGGAAAGCATGCTGGATCCCCTAATAAATCTCAAAGCTTTGCAAACTTTTTCATCTCAAAATACACACTATTTTTTCCAACTGGAAAACATGTATAGTATTTAATTCTTATGTTTATTTCTGTTAAATAGTCCATTATACAAAAGATTTGAAAAGTTTATTTCTTTGACTCTCACTTCAAGTAATAGTATCACCTTTTTATTTTTGTAATATTGTCAGACAAACATTTTATCTAATGACTTCCACTAATTCAAAGGAAAGCATTTTTCTTTTAAGCTTGGCCAACAAGAGATCCCAAACCAATGAGTAAAATGTTCTGCAGACGATTCTTACTGAGCCATATCAAAGGAAATATAACAAAATATAATCTAAATTTCACAGCAGTTGCTCAGCATCTACAGTGCAAAGACAAAAAGACATAGTGGGATTAATCCTTCGTACTCTGTTCATGCTTTTGGTTAAGATACAAACTAGAATTTAATGCAGAGATTTCATGGAGGAATTTAGAAGCTCCCAGAAGTTCCCTGAAGTGTGTGCATTTTAGAAGTGTTTAGGTCTCTACAGCTCTGCCCTCAGCCACTACAGCCTGAGAGCTGGCAGGTTTTTTCACTGAGCTCACACCTTGCACAGTATCTATCCACATCCTCTGTAATTCATGCCTGTTATCCATACCTGGACAACTGAGCTTCTTAACCAAACCTGTTTCATGGTGAAATTACTGCACACCACCAAGCTGCCAGCAGGCTCTTGTAGGGAAATGTGGGAAGTGTCTAAACACAGCAGGAGAGAGCTGCAGCTCAGGCACCTCTTACATGCAGTTTTTTCACTGCACACGTAACAACATTCAACAGCTTAAAAGAAAAGGTTCTGCGGAAATCACGCTCCACATGGCAATATCCAGTGTTCATCTCTCTGTCCTCACCCCTGTTTTAGGGATGGTGGTAGCAAACACACAGGTGATTCCAAAGGGGCTCCTCTCCTCCTGCTCCAGAGCAATTACTCAAATTGGTTCTGCATAACTCCTTACAGTGATGCACCAGCTGTGCCAGGGAGCCCATCAAAAAGAAAATCATAGTTTTCTGTGCAACACGACAAAGCAATTGGTTAAATTAAGTACAGAAGTCATGGTAAATGGCAACCAAGCCACCTGGAGGGTAGAAAAGTGTTCACAGTCCAAGTAGAGAAAAAATGGCATGTATAGAGGAGGAAAGGGAAGGGGGTCTCCACAAATATTACCAAATGCCACAGAGACATGACACTTCAAACTACTTTCTCCTACAGTTTTTGGTTGACTGTATAGCAACAAAGAAGCTTTCTCCATTCCTGGGCATTTCATTTGCAGGCAGTTCTTTGTGAGCATTACCAAACACCAAACAGCAGGAGACAGATCCAGCCCAGCATTTGGCCGAAGTGTGGCTCTAAATACCCTCAGTTCTCTCTTCAGCCCTGACTATTCTGCTCTCCCTGTGTCTCACAAGATGCTGTAACACGTGTGCCGTAGCTCTGTGTGTTTGTCTGTACACACAACTCCCACCAAAATGCTCCCAAACCATGCAGTCCTCCTCTGCAGCAGGATGGAAAGGGGAATTGGAGGCACAAAAGGCAAAGATCATGGTTTGAGATAAGAACAATTTACTGGAAACAGTGATAAGAAGATGAACAGTAACAGCTCAATAGTAATGACAGAGGGTACCAGAGAGAGGCAAATTATTCACACCATGTGGAAACCCCACAGTACCCGACCCTGTCCCAGAAGGGACCCTTCCCCTGCTCCCAGCAGTGACAGGAGGTGGCACAGAATAACCTCCAGGTCCTGGCCATGCCCCTCCTGGCTACTGCAAAAGTTAACCCTGTCCTGGCCAGAACCAGGACAAAGACACAAATACTGAATAGGCACTTACATTCCATGTATTTCCCTGCTTGGATCAAAGACCATTTTGCAGTGGGAAGTTAATATTAGCTGTGTGATACCTATTCAATACCATTAATTTGTTTCTGGAGGAAACCTATGCTTAAAGCAGAAGTGTGGCCAGTGAACTACCAGATAAAATGTTTAGTTCTACCCTTGCTCATAGAAACTCTTATCATGCACCCTAAAAGCAGGCCAACAGGCACAAAAGTTAGTAGGAAGGGAAGATTTGTCCCTACCTGTAAGCTTCATCCAAGGACATATCCATTCTTTTCATGATGTATGCAATGGCAATTGTGGCAGAGCGAGATATCCCAGCTAAACAGTGCACCAACACGTGGCCATTGGATGCTTTTGCTTTTTCTGCATGGCAAGGAAATTGGCAGGTGTCAAACTCAGCAGCATCAAATCCAGCATGAAAAGTTTGCAAAGAAAGCAGTGTTACTGGAAATGATTCAGTTTCCAAGTGAACTGCTAATTGCAAATCTCACGGAAGCTTGAAACAAAACTCACTTATTTTCTCTAGCACTGTGTAGTAGCACTGAGTATAGAAAAAGCATGACCACACACAGGAAACACCCTGCAGTCACAGTATACCTCATTTTAATGTGCACATAAACAGCCCTATTTAGATGTCTGGGAAAGATGATTGTTTCTGATTTTATATACAAGTGAAAAGGAAGCATTCAAGATGGAACAATTTGGCCAGTTGAAATCTGGCTAGTTCACCTCTCAAAGGTAAAGACAGAAAGTGTATGTCCAGATTTCTAATCCACTCTCTGCAGACATGTATCAGCCATCTGCCAGGCTGCCTGAAAGCAGCTCTGAAGTGTCTTTGTTCTGTAATGCTGGAACATGCAGTGACAGAATCTCCCCACTTTTTGCTCCTGTGCTTATAAAGCAATGCTGATCATGTCCACAGATCCTGAGGGCATTTTAACACCACCCAGAAAGCACCTGGAGCTTCCCTAGCCAAAACAGCATGGCAGACACACAGAGCAACCCAAAACCGAGAATTAAAATTTTCTACTCACCTATAAAATCGACTGATTTATCCAACCAAGGCAAAATTTTTTCACAAAAGCTGTCATTCACAGGCACTCTGAGAAAATGGGATTCTGGAATAAAATCTGGCTTTGGACAAGTATTGCTGGCATTCAGGACATAGCCAATGTCGTTCTGCTGCATCAGCTCCTAGAAAAGAGAGGAAGATTAAGCCTAGAGAAGTCAAGTGGTACCTTTGGCACATTACAAAGCTACAGACCAAACTGAAATTTCTGTTGGAATTCTTCTAGCTGTGTAAGGGACATTCTTCTAGGAAAAAGACAACTCCTCCGCCTTGAATTCTATTAACAACTTTGAATGAGACATCCAGCATATCCAAATAACATATGGACGGCAAATCCCATAAAAACAAAGTTAACAAAGAACAGAAGTAATGGTAGAATACCTTCTGCGACTCTGGAGCATCACTTCCAAGAGAATGAACTTTTTGCTGCTTTGGTTTAAATTCTCAGCATGCAAACTGACAACAAACACTTCCCACATGCAGTTTGCTGACCTGAATATGTGTGTTCCAGATCACATATCTAGGACTGAAATTGCCCCATCACAGATATTGGTGGGAAATAGGACATGAAATGGATGCCTCCTGCAGTCACCTCTCAAGTCCAGGAGTTTCTTGTTTCTAAGGGAATGTGTAAAACTCTCTCAAAACCTCAAGGAAAGAGATGAAGATCTTGAATTAAACCATTTCCACACAGCACTGAGTGGCATTTTACAGGAGTCCCCTGCTCTTGTGATTTACAATTTCAGTTTTCAGTCTCTAGGCCTCTTGCCTCAGAGAAATGTCACAGGAACAAGCAAAGACACTCTGTATACTTAAGAGTCAACTGGGCTTTTAAATAGGTCAGTTTTCATGACTGAAATAAAAGACAGGCTCCTCTTTTCTGCATCTCACCATACTTATGGTATTTAGAGTTGTGCAAGGTAGTTTGTGATACAGTGGGCACCTTAGTGCAAAAACATATGGAAGAAGTACTGGAAAAGTAGAGGTGGCTCTACCACAAACCATCCAGTCTCCTCCAAGGAAGCATCTTGACACAGAAAAGCAATTCAGCATGTTAGAGTAATGCTTATCAAACTGTCATGGTTCAGAGAGGATCTGGTAGTAAGTGACATGCAATACTAGGCTTGGACAATAATCACACTGAACATAAACATTGGGGAACTTTTGGCCAGATTTCTATGGAAACTTGTACCCCAAAATAAACATTAAAAAAAAAAAAAGCCCCACAAAATCTGATTTTAATCCTTTTGCTTTCACAGCAGATATGTAATAAAGTTTGTCAATCCACAGGAGCACCAGCACGAATTAATTCTTACACTGCAAATTTCAACTGGAGGTCTACCAGTAGGAAAATACAGTCACAAAGACAAATGGTTGATTCTTCCCCATATTTTTTCTGCAAGCACAGAGATCTTTCGGTGAGGAGAAACAGAGATATGCTTATTTAGCAGAAGAGCCAGGACTCTTATCTTGTTCAATCAGAGCAGTCTAAGTAACATGTGATGTTGAGCACAGGTACCCCACATGCATGGCACCGTGTGTGGAGAAGGGATGTACATACACACAGGGATATCCCTGCATAAATTAAATGCTGAGTGAGAACAAAGGGCTGCAGGAGAGAAGGGAATCTACATCAGTCACTTGCAGAAGAAAGTGCACAAAGTCCAGCCAACACTAAACAGGGAATTTGCATGAATTTCTGCTAGCGAGGTGATTTCTGTTGCCTGGAGCAAAATGAGCAGCTCTCCAACCTTTCATCCAAAGTCCCTCAAATCAGCACATTCAGGGGCTGGAGGTGTGGGCACCTTAAACTAATGGACATGCATTATGTCACGAACACACCCATCCGAGGGGAACAGGAGATTCCTTGCAAAGCAAATCAGCAGAAATATTATTTGCAGCAATGGTCAAAATAAAATTAAAAAGAAAAAAAAGAAAGGAAAAGGGCTGTGTGTGACAAGGTAATTTCTCAGCCTCAGTGCTTCTTGCCCTGCTAATTTCCTGGGTCACACTCCCAGTATAGCTCAGCTTCTCATCACCAAATTTCAGTTCAGTATGTCCCTGCTTGCCCCTCTCCCTTCCTTCACGTCCCCCAGCTGAGGCACTGAGCTCCCTCCAGCCCTGCACGCATTCCACAGCTGCTGCCGTCACACCTTCCTTGCACTGATTTCACTCTCACACACTGACATGCTTAAAAGCAAGAATGCTGTAAGGAAATACGGGAATATTGGGAATTATCCAGAGGGGAGAGGTACTGGGAATGGGATTCCTGGCCCAGGGGACTAACTGGACTCCTGGTATCTTACGTGTGCCAGGGAGACCCCCCATCCCCAACATCCCTGCCTCGCTGTCCTGGACTGCACAGCTTTTCCCTTCCAGGATCCCAAAGCTCTTCAGCAGCTCTTGGGAAACAATTACTGGCTTTAGGTCACTGGGCTGAAATACTGACCCCAAACCAGCTCACTCACTGTTGTCAGTGCTTGAAGGTGAGCGAGGTGCAACTGGAATGTCTGGGACAAAAGCACACACAGGGTCCTGAATTCCCAGGTACAAGAGGGAGGTGGTGGAGGTCTCCCTGACAAATGGACTGCCATGGTCAGGTTTGTTAAGAACATAGCTAAGGGGGGGTAATGAATTTGGAAGAATAGAAAACCTTATTACTTCATTTTAAAACATAAACACTGATGGGCTGTACAGTCCAACCATCACCACTGCACAGTTATGCCAGGTTTTTGATGTGGGATTGATTATTCAAATGGAACAAGAAGGCTGCAGACACCAAATCCGAAATCTACAAGCCAAAAAAACCTCCCCAAAATATTAGTGTTTGTCTTTCAGACTGAGGCTAAAGAAAGAAGTTCTGCTTCCTTCTCTTCTGAAGAATCAATCATTCCCACTGTGACATGCTCCAGTGTAATAACCATAACAGTGCCTTCATTGTGAGGTACCCAGGAGGAAGAAGTGCATTACGATGGGAGGAAGATCCAGAAATCCTAATACTAACAACTCTGTGAAAAGAAGGTAAATGCTCTTTTGTAAGCTTATTTACACTTTATGACTTGTTTAATCTGAAAATTAATAGCACCCTAAAATGTTATTTTGTTCCAGGAAATAAAATCCAGGTCTGGAAGAAAAGAAAGAGAATAGTTATGCAAGTGGGAAGGCAGAAAGTTTTACATTTTAAATGCTGGTACAAACCATGAGGTATCAGTAGGAGGCTTGTTCAGGCCCATAACCACACTACAGATTGCTTTCTGTCACACTAATTTCAGAAAGGACACTGTTACTCCTGTGTAGATTAGAATGCAGTTTTCCTCTCTTTCACAAAGAGCAACGAAGATCTTCTGTAAAAGTAAATACTGTCTTGCAATGCCACCAACCTATCACAGGAAAGTAACCACAATGTGTCATGCTGAGACCCAAAATAAGCAAACTCTTCTCTTAGAACTCTTAGGAGGTTTTTAGCATTTCAACCCTGCAAAAAATATGAATGTTTTCGGAATCAAGCATTTAGAAAGAAATCTGCAAAAAATACTACAATACTCCTAAGACTTTCCTGAATAAATCATTAATTTTTCTGAAGGACACAAACCAAGCATTTGTGGCTGCATATCTTTCCTAAATAAAACGTTACCAGCACAGGTACTATGTTGCAGTGTGTTATGGCTGCTTCCACGGCCAGCAATATCATACCCCCATAATTGGCCATTGCCATCTCCCCTCTTTTTCCCCTGTGGTTGGTTTCTCCCTCAGGAGAGATCTCTCCCCTCCCACAGTATTCCTGGTTGGTTTGTACCCTTGCCCGCCTGAATTCAAACCCCACGTCCCTGCATTATTGGCTGTTTTGTATTCTCCCCTCCCACTCCGTAAGGGATAAAATACCTGGGTAACGGCCCCTTGGGGTTTCTCTGCGCAGCCCTGGCGCCCCAATAAATCCTCTACCACGAGAAGCCCCTCCGCCTCCTTCCTGCCTTCCAGCACGCCCGCACCACCGGTGGGTCTGCTGAACCCGAACTGGGACTTCGCCGACCCTCCCGCGCCCGCGAGCAGCCTCCGCCATCCTCTCCCGTCCGGGCGGGTGCCAGGCACCGGCGGATACAGCTAGCTGGACAGCCAGTGTTGTGGCAGTACTAATGGTAAACAACATCAGTATTCTGAAAAGGTCATGAATACAGATTGTTCTGCAACAACAGAAGCATTTCCCTACTCAGGCACTCAGAGATAAGCTTGTGAAGATTCTGAAAAGATAAGCTCATCTTGATAAAACCTGATGAAAATTCACATCTTTAATTCATCAGGTCAAACAGCAGTGCTGCTTAGGAGTTTCTTGGAGATATTTTTGAGATGATTTAGTTTCAGAGAAATTGGTATGTCTAGTGAATGGAAGGAATCCTCACAGCTTTTGAAGGCAAAAATAAGGTCAGTGTATACAACAACATCTTAATAGTTTGTGGAATCTTACTAGAATTTTTCAGCAATTTGTTTTTTTAAAAAAAAATCTCAATTTGAATAGAAAACAGCTATTTTAATCTTAGCAGAAAGCTGACTTCTTGTCCCAAGTAGCCCCAGCAAGGCCATTAAACCAGAGCATGCAAAGGTAACCACTTACCAGTTCCTGGACTGACCTAACAGAGACAGCACTTCGCTACTTGTCCCTTTTTTTTTCTGGCCCTCTGCTTTTGAACGTACTTAACTTCCCAGATTTCTTCCCATGTGTTTCTGGGCAATCAGTGTGGTAAGTCATCCTCCCTGCTCTCCCCAATGCTCTGTGCAGGATCCAGGCTTCCCAGAAGCCAAGCATGTTGCAGGAAGAGCAGCACAGATCCATTATTCGTGTTTCTAATGTGCCAGCTTGTGGCTACCACTAACTTTTAGTTAAATCCAGAAACTGATTAAACCCAGGAAACTGGGAGTTGCTGGTATTGGGGAAAACATAAAGGCCATTCTGAGAGGTAGAAATTCTAATTTGTTCTATCAGCCTCTTAGTACTTCCAAGTATTAAAGATGGAAGCCATTTTGCATTTTACAGAGGCAAACGTGGAAACTGAAGATGTAGATAAGAGGTAGATAAGCCACTAGCACTCAGACCTAGTTTAATGCAGCCAACAAGTGACGTGCCCAAGTAAGAGGAAAAGGTACAAAAATTTAATAGATCTGAAAACAGAAGATTTGTATTTGTCCTAAAAATGGATAAGAAATCTAAGAGGTCATCAATGGAAGAAATTCCAAAAGACTGACTGTCAGGGATGACACCAGGTGGTAGGAACTTCCTGAACACCGGAACAGGTGGTGTGCTGTCATTTGTGTGCTTCTCCATACAGCATGGGAAACACAGTAACCCTTGATTTTCAGTTCCAAGATCATGTGAAGAAGTACAAATCTGACCAACTCCTGGGGCTCTTGCACTAATTCTAAAGTATCTGCAGCTGCAGGGCTTCCTGTGACACACACTGAAGTGACAACCCAGACTGCAGACACACTGAAACCAAACAGCATAAAAACATCTAATACTTTATCAACTGAAAGAATTCTTATTTTTTAAATTACTTAGTTCCTGCTGTCTTTTGTCTTGGGACCATAGATGACTTTTGTGGTAGGAAGAGTAATAAGCTGCTTTGACATCCATCATAAGTGAATCACGTTTGAGTGGCTGACTTGCTACCTGGCAGTAAAGACAAGGAAGATTTTAAAGGACAAAGTAGATGCAATGACTGCTGACTATCCTCCATTTCTGTGTTCTCTGCTAAAGCACAATTACCTTCTACATGATTGCTCGTGTGTCAAAAATCCTCTTAAAACAATTGCGAAAAATCTAAAAATAGCCTGTTAATGGCCAGACTGGGATGGAGTAAAAGTAGAAGAAAGCAGTGGAAATTAAAATGGTCAAAGTACATAAATTTTATCCATTTACAGGACTCCTTATGATAGCTCCTGGCTTAAGCTTTGTACATGGATAAAAAAACCATACACATAAGCCTTGCACACAATTAGGGCAATATTCTAGGATGAAGCACTCCTTCCCTCTCCCCAGTCCATGTATTGAATGCCAGCTTATGAAGGCTATTGGGGATTCAGCTAATGAATAGGACTGTCAGAGAACATGGAAGGCAAGAGGGCACATGCAGCACAAGTAATAAAAATACCCTTTGAAGGGACCCAAGATGCAGCTTGGAAGCAGTGTGAGCTGGCTCCTCATGGAGGCAAACATCTGTGGATATACATAGGAATAGAGACCTATGGCAACTTGAGACAAGCTCTCTTAGATATCTGATAGTCCAGCATCCTACAATTGCTATATTTGATAATTTTGCTGACTATTTTAAGTATATAAAAATAGTTTTGGGCTGTTCTTTAGAAGCAGAAATTCCTAAATGCACGTGTACTTAGAAAGAGTAAAAGTTTCTTAATGCAGTGATACCATAAAAGCTCATTTTAAACAACCCCATTGATTGTCCAGGTCTGAACATTTCAGTAGGTGCACAAAGATTTGTTTGCAGTAATCCCTTGTTATACAGTTCATGGTGTTTTAATGCTATTTTTTCTTAGTACTTGAAGTAAATACTAGAACCAGACTGCCGTAGGTTGGAGCTGAAAATTAATTGACAGCTTTTAAATCCAATAATGCTTCTGCGATTTTGCATATTTAAGCCGACAGGAGGCCCAGGACTTTTCTCTTTGATCCAGCGGCGGCGCCTGGGACGGAGGGGGAAG
>VZRO01007194.1:29688-41711 GCA_013397915.1 Daphoenositta chrysoptera
ATCTTTGTGGAAAAGTGGGAAAGGAACTGTAATTACCATAAACTGTTCTGCTATCCATTTAAAGGACATGGGGGGACTGAGAATACACTAGGTTTTGGATGCTCAGTGCTATAGGATGTCCCTGACCGGATAGACAATTGCGGTGACAGTTCCAAAACCACACAGAAGCAAAGAGGACCTCTTTCTTTCCCTAGAGTTTGGAAGGACTTTTCAAGAACTCTAATATTGACCAGAAATTCCATCTTCGTTAATTTCTTTGTCCTCTCTCCTGAGAACCCTGTGAGGAGGTCTGTGAGCTCTAGATGGGCCCGGAGGGAGTGGTGGGAAGTTGGCAAAAGAAGGAATGTGTTTTTTTTTTCCTTTTTACTTTCTTGGTGTAGTTTTTTTTCCTGTTAACCCTACCTAGTAACACTAAACTATCTTTATACTTTTTAGAAGTTTTTAGGCCTGTTTTGTCATTTTTCTCCTAATTTATATATTTATATCTCACAGAAACAAATTAATGAACTTAATCAGAGCAGTGAGCTGGTGTTTCAACTTGTTCACTAAATCGAACCCGTTACACAGACAATCTTCCTTTGTCCTACTGTAACCATGAATATAATTGTGTCAACCTTCAAGACCTGCCAAAACAAACCAGTCAGAGCTGTGGCAGGAAAGCACTTGACCTGCTGTCATGGCAGATTTGACACTGTGCCGAGGAATGTACCATATCATCTGCCCCAAGATGAAGGAGAAAGAAGCCCAGGTTTCGTGTTACATGACCCATAGATTAATTACATGGTGTGTGGAACACTGGTTCTCCCACAGGTTTCCATGGCTTGTGTAGGCAGCTTTTACCTGCATCCACTTCTGCTGTTTCACAGCTGTAACGATGCACCATGATGGAAGCTTGGAGAAAGATCCCTGGAGATCAAATACTCATTCCAGTGACCCACATGGCACCCAGAATGCTCACCTTGTTGAGGACATCTCGTTGACACCCAAGGTAGAGATGAGGCAGGATTCTAGTTGGGCCAGTGTTGGAAACAGGTAGGCAGGGTTGAGAAATGCAAGTAGGGATGAGTGTGGATTTTCCTTCACAGAGACCAGGGAAAGAGCTGGAGAACTCAGCAAATCCACCTGTGAGAAGAAGAGCAGGTATTTAACCTACAAATGTGGTGGTGCCAGTGCCAGTTGTGGGAGAGCAGCATTTAGCACGGGGGAGGGGGAGGCACCGAGGGGCAGCAGGAAAGCCTCAGCAGAGAAGCTGTATGTGTGCCTCTTCCTGAGGTCAGCTTTGTGGTTCTCCAGACAAATCCAGAAACACAGTAATCCTTGACTTTTCTATCCCTAGAATATGAGAAGAAATACAAATCTGTCTGTGGAACCATCCATCAGCAGCCAAGGCCTGGCTACATATTCCCACTCTGCCGGCAACATTATTGCTCTCCCTCCACTTCTCAGAAGTTTTTGATGCTTCTTCCCATTCTTAATATCTGAAAATGATTCTTCAGAAAAACAGGCACAGCACCCACCCCACCAAGAGCAGGCACACCTTTTAGTCCCCACCTCAGCAAGATGTTTTCTAGACACTTCCTTCTCCCGTATCAAGTTTATACTGAGAGCTCATTAAGAAAAGGTTGTATTTACTCAATTTGGTAAAAGCATTAATATGCATTTAATATGCATTAATATGCTTGCTTTTAAAATCCTACATTACTAATTAAAGCCCTACAGTACTAATTAAAGCCCTACAGTACTAATTAAAATCCTATTTTGTGTGCTGCTCCACAATTAATGTATTTCATCCAGGGCACTGGAAGAAGTTTCGTCTTTCAAAACCACACCAAGCCAGGGCTTCTCCATCTCGAGTGGGGGAGGTGAAGCAGAGGGAAGACTTGCAAAGCACCGTGAAAATCTCCAGCTCTTTGCTCCCAGATGAGCAGAGTTTTAACTGAAAGAAGTGTAATTATAACCTGTTCAGAATGAAGCACCTTTTTATCATCAAGGAATTGAAGCAGTGATGTGCTGAATCTGCCAGATGCTATGTTCACTATGATTACAGTTTAAAGATGTGAATTAAAATTACTCAGGAATAAGCTAATGTACTGTTTTGCCAGGTTTTGCATTACCATTGCCTAAATTATGCCTATTCTTTAGATTTTAAAATCTGTATCGTTAGTAAATGTAGAAACACCAAGGCGATAATGTGTAAAACCCATTTTATCTAATAAAAAAAGCCAGCAAGCAGATTCTAGAGCAAACACTTTATGAAGAGCAATTCCTGCTCAGTCTCCTCATAATTAAACAAACAAACAAATAACTAACTTGTCTATTTCATTAGACAAGCTAAGGCACTGCCCATCAGGAACACAGGTCCTGCTTGTTCCATTGAATGAGAGGAAGAGTTTGCAAAACAATTCTCTCACATACTTGCTAAATTTTCTTCTGTATGGCCTAATGTTTTCCTTTCTGCTATAGGAAGCATTCCTCGAATTTATAGGCATTATATAGCTCTGAGATTTAATTTAAGCAGTTATTTGAGAGGGTGGTGAAGAAGGGGAAATCAAATACTGGCATTAGTTTAATTTGCTTATTCTTTATTTGTTGGGAGCATTGTTGGCTGCTTTCTAGATCCTCTCATTGACATGGCTGGAAATAGAGAAGTCCTTACAAAGAAGCTGCATAAGCAAGGATTTTACATCTGTGCTTTCTTTGCAAAGACTAAATGGGAAAAGTTTAGCAAAAACGATTTCTTCCCAACTACATACAGATTGGTCTCATTTCTGTGTGAAACCTGTGACAAAAAATTAGGCAAGAAGCTAATGTGTGAAACACCTGAGATTTTGGGAGATGCTTTGTCATAAGTTTAAGGAGCAATCTTTTATTTTAGTTTTATTCCAGGACTCCATCAAGGCCAATTGAAATGATTCAAGATTAGATGCTTCAACAGTTCCTCTAGGGCATTCATCCTTTCAAAGTCACGTCTTCTTTTCTACTCACGCTTTTCTAGTAATATGTTGATTCAGTACATTTACAACATATATTACACTCACAGAACTCTCAAATAATGCCCTTTTTTCATTATATTGCCTGCCTTTACATGTGCACCAAGTGAACTCTCCTTTCCTCTGAGTGTATCTTAACCTGGTGTTAGTATCTGTACTGAACTGATTTGAGAAAGCACAAAATTAGTGATTTGTTTCAAATATTCAGCTGTCTTCCCTGCCATCCTCTGTGACCAGGTTTTCAAAAGGTTAGTAGCCTTTCAATGAATCTGGCTTTGATTTATGGCACTTCCCAATACAAAAAACCCATTCCAGGTCAGTTTGTGTGGAAAAATTGCTTTGAAAACCCACAAGCAAGCAAACCCCATACAACAAAACATATTCACATATGCATTCTGCTTAAGTACCAATTTCTTTAAATGCCACTAACTGTCAGGGGTCAGGAACAACAGCATCCACATGTATGATCACTGAGCTGTCATGGCATTATGAGACTCATTTCTGTTCAAAAGAACTGTACTTATCACTATTTGCTTGCACTAAGTTACAAATATACCTATTTTTAAAACATATAGGGAAATGTATTTTAAAAACCCCTCAGCACCTAAAGATGTGTAGAGAAAAGGGATTTATTTCAAATGTCTCTGTTTTCTAACATAGATGATGGCTCCCCAGAGTCCCCATAGCTGAACTCTGTGACCAGTCTGCATGAGGAGCCTCTTACGAGAAAAATGTTTTAAGCATTCAGACCACCTGTACACTTCTGCTGTAAATAAGCAGTTCTCAAAAAATAAACCTTAAACATTTGGAAAATTAATTTAGTCTACAGGCAGGAATGCAAAACAGAAAATTGAGCCTGAAAAGAAAAATGGGTCAGGTTTTGTTTCAATTTCTATAATTTGGGGATGACCTTTACAACAAGGCAATTTTTTTTCTTTAAATCTCGTTACCTACCTCAGTTGGAACAGGGCCAATGGCAGCACTGTGCAGTTTGTTTTAATTAGAGAAAATACACTTTTCTTCTGGAGTTAGTTTCTAAATAACACCTTTTCTCCCACCACTATTCCAGCCTCATGTGAATCATAAATCAATTGCAAGAGCATGTTGAAACTGGGGGTGGGGGGGGGGGGAAACAAAAATCTATAGATCATTAAGAGAGCTACTGGGTTAATAGAGTTTCACTGAATTCTTTGATAAATGCCACTGGGCCTCGGAAATAGATGACAGACAAATAACTCCAAAATATTCTCTCCTCAATAGCTCTGAACCACACAGGTTTTCTGTATGCTTGGTGGTAAGCTGAGCTGAAACAGCTCTCTTGACATTCAGCAGGATGTCGCTACAAAAATATGTCAAGGTGCCAAAAGCTGTCAGTGGTTTTGCAGCCCTTGTGTGTGGCAGACAACCCAACACTGCACAGTCCTTACAGCAAAGTGTTTCTTGCTTACAAGCCTCCACATCCATTAGCAGAGATCTGGCAAGATCCAGCAAAGTACTTGATTGCCCTGTTGCTATGGTTCTGCAAAGTGGTGACTACAGACTTCCCTTTGATCAAGGCTTCCCTAACTACAGATGGGATCATAAAGGTATGATCTCTAAGGGAATCTTTGTATCAGAAGTGTCAGCTCCCTTCTCAGCCAACTCAGGAAACAAAATAGGGCCAAACCAAGAAGGGATGAAAAAATTCCAGCAAAATTCTGTGGTAAAAGTTATTCCTCCTTACAGACTCACTGCTTAAGTCCTTATATAAATAGAATTCCCAATTGTTGTGTGTCTCAACTTACACATATTCCTAACACATAGGAGAAAAAAATTCAATCAGGAGGCAATCCTAATATCTCTTTATTGCTGTTCATAACATTACTGTTGAAACAGCCAATTCTGTAATTCCTTTTCATCCTCAAGTGTCTGCAGAGATGTACACCAGAATTTTTATCCTTAATCATCTAGAGAGAGCTGCTCTTGCTCATCAGGCATGTGCATACTGACAAAGCACATAAAGGAACAGAGATCTGACTGTGCTGCAGAGATAAGGTGGG
Source organism: Daphoenositta chrysoptera (assembly GCA_013397915.1). Taxonomy (NCBI): domain Eukaryota; kingdom Metazoa; phylum Chordata; class Aves; order Passeriformes; genus Daphoenositta; species Daphoenositta chrysoptera. The sequence continues at coordinate 34,718 of VZRO01007194.1, forward strand.
TTAAGTTTGGCTGTGAAACTGAACAGCAACAGATGAGGTGCCACTCTGAATTCCCTCACAGCTCTGCAGGGAAAGAGAAAGTTGAAAATAGGGGACCTTACCATTAGGTGTGACTTGTTTTCTCTGTGTAACTGTCCAAGTATGGAGACAACTCCTACAAAGGTGAAAGGTCCATGCATATACAAATCCTAACAGTTAAAAACTTAGAAACAAACTTAAAGACAATGCATTTGTGCCATGAGGATTTTGTACTATTTCTTTGTAAATGCAGCCATGAAACCTAACTTGGAATGAAAGGAAGGTGAGAAAATAGGTTTTCACATCACTTCACATGTCTGCAGTGAGCCTGGTCAGCTACAGCTCAATGGAGAATCCCTGCAATTGCTTCTGAGCCCCAGAGCCTGGCAGTGTGGCCAAGGCAAAGGAGAGAGGAGATTCAGCTGGAGAAGAGGTGGTAACCAGGATGAAAGTCTCTGGCACCTTCTTCAACTAATGGAGACCAATTCCAAAGAACAGAGGAGCAACTTTCCACTTTCAGAGTACATAAACATGTTTTTAATCCAAGTAACTGAGAGGCTGCAGAACCAAAGAATCCCACCTGCCACCAGTGCCCATATCACAGTAGATCCTTGGGAACTATTCCAGCCTGAGCTCCCTGAGCTGCTTGGTCACACCGACAAATCCACTCCCAGCTAAGCTTTTCAAGGAGAGACACTAATTTGAGGCTCTGCACTGTACCAGTGCTCAGTTCCATACAGCTCACAAGAACTTCCATTATTTTTTTCATGTAATTACTCCTTTTGTCAAGCCTTATTGAAGCTGATCAACGAGCTTTTGAAACATCTTTTGTGGGTGACAGCAGAGGCACAGACAACATGGCAACTCCTAAGAGCTTGGCTTCCCTAAAACTAACTCCAGGCTAAGAAAAGCCTAGGAAGTGTTTAATACAACATCCCTGCAGCTCCAGCTGGCCCTGCAGCTCCATGTGCCTCGCCCAGGAGACACAGAAAGATCCCGTCTGGTGCTCCTGATGGAGATATAAGAGACAGTGGATGCATCCTTTTTTCACATGGAGTCTGCTAGAAAAGGCCCCAGACAAGGCACACTGGTAACAGAACAAACTTTGGCATTTTTCTTAAGTGCCATTCAAATCAGATACTGCTCCTTTCCCCCCTGCTTTGGATTCTGACTGTTCTGAAAAAGCCAAAGGGAGAAATTGGTTTCAATGAATTCAATGAATTCAATGCCCTTTTCAAAACAGACTAGAAGCTACTTCCTTCTTTTCCCACAAGACCTAGTTGTCTGCCAGTACACCACTGTTAATTAAGCATCAAACACCTTATTTTAAAGCAGGGAGTGGAAAAAGTCTGAGACCCAAGTGATGAGTCAGAAAACCAAAGACTACATGCATGTACTAGGACAGCATTGCAAGATGGAGACTTTAAAGCTTGTGGATTTAACAGACAATTCCACCTTTATTAAATCCAGAATTTGCTTCTTCATTAAGGGCACTAATTATTCATAATTTTATATAACTACATACTAATAAATATTATATTGCTCTCCCTTTTTTAAAAGGAATAATACTATCCTTTTTTTTCCCTTTTTTCATTTTATTTTCCCTTTTAAAGGAAATAAATAATAAAAAAGCATGAAAATTTGTAACTACCTCTAAAACATAATATTTAGGCCCTGTGATTCTAAGTAAGCCTCACCAAACACCTGTATTCACACCAAAGGTATGCAGTGGAGTAACTCATGTTTAGCTTTTGGGGCTTTTATTCCTCTTCTAAATAGCAATTTAGAATTTGTTACTGTAAATACTGATTAGTGCCAGGCCAGTAAGGTAACATTACCAAAAAGTAGGCTAAAAAAAAAAAATCGAGCAGCACTATAGCAAAACAAAATATACAAACCCCAAAGTTTTACGTTTGCTTTGCCTCAGAGGCTCTTCGTGCTCTTTCCCAGTCACATTCCTGTCAAACATTAACATGTTTATCTAAAAGCTGCAGTATAGATTTTTTCCCTTGCCGTAAGGCAGGAAAGCTGTAAACTTTCTGACTCACAAGTTTTATGAATCTGCAATGTTTCCACTCTGTTTAAACGAGCTGCAGACCTCCACAGGCCATTACAATTCCCGCATTCCAGCTCCATTCCTCAGGGACCTGTGCCATTTTCCATTACATAAGCTCAGGCTGGAGAACCCTGTTGGGAGGGCTCCCATCCCATTCCTGTCCCCCCCTCCTCAGTCACAGAGAGTCCTTCCACAGGATCCAAGGTTTCACAGTTTGGGAAAGCCAGGGGTGTTTTTATTCCGGTGGCGTTCGGAAAGTGGCCCCGTTATTCCAGGTGTTTTACAAGCACAGTAGCAGGGGAAGTTCTTTGCCGTGGAGGGTTTTTGCCTTTGGTAAGACAAGGTTAATAGGCAGGTTAAGCAAACAAGGAAGGGGAGATGTGTGAGAATGGGGTCAAGCTTCCCATCCCACCCAAGTGCCATATTCCAAGTGGCAGGACAAGTACAAAGAGCAGAGTGGACACCCACACTCGCCCTTTCTGCCTTTAAGGAAAAAAAACCAAAAAATCTTCACCATAATTTTAGTCAATTAGGTTTCACAAGCATCCAGAGGTATCCAAAACAAAAGCAAACTTAACAAGTTATTCTTGGGTTTGAGAAATGTTATGCGAGCTCTACTCCAGTCAGACCTTGCTCTCTCTCAAAAGACGGCAGGTGGATACACATGTGAAAGTAATAAACCCTACTCCCATTCTTCCAAGTGCTTAAAACAACTATGGCACTAAATGAACAATGAAAATTGCATTTTAAGTACAGAGGGTGGGAGGATATTCACAGAGGCCTGGCTGTAGCCAAGGGTACTAGCTTTTCTAAGCTCTCTTAAAAATTGATGGAGAGGGAGACTTTTCAAGAGGGTGATTCAGAGCTAGGCTCCTCTCTCTCTCTCTCTCATGTCCTCCCTACCAGCACTGGCTGTACTCCATGGGTTGTGGGAGCACTTGGGGAATACTGCATTCCCTCAGCAAGATTTTTTACCTCTCTCAATAGAGGCTTCTTTCTTATGGAATCAACCAGTTGGAATATCAGGAAAGCTGGCATCATTGTGCAACAATCTCTCCTCCTCCAAACACTGGCAGGATATTTACCAGCTCATTCTCACTATACTACTTTCAATTTGCAGATAACCTGATTATTTTAATTGATGACCACCATTTTAAGGTGTGCTGGGGTACTCTGCAAAGACTTACATGTAGGAAACACTCAGAACTTCAGTCAGCCACAACTGAAAGTTATGAAGCTCCAAATCCAAATGTTAAAAGGTGTCAGGATGTTTGCCAGGACTTTATCAAACCTTGTACCTTCTTTCAGTCCACACTGAACCCCCTTACTTGACTTATGGGACTGCAGAAACTGGGAATAAAGCCCTGTCTCACAGCCCTGGTCCCTTCAGCACATGGAAATGATCAGCTCTACCTACAAGAGAATATTCTTCAGATTTCCTGCTCCCCTGCCACAAGGAATGTTTCTTCTGGAGATAAAGCAGGGAGAAAGCACTGGGTTTTTCTTATCCAGATTTTCTTTAGGCAAGTAAGACAACACAATGGTGAATGTATCCTAGAGATACTTCAGTATTTTTATACTAAAGATTTCTTTAAATGGGCTTCCAATTTAAAGTATTTCTAAAACGAATGTCAGGATAAAGAAGACTGAAGAAGAGTTCCTGACTTGCTTCATTCTCCTTGGATCCTCCATGCAGGTCTTCTGTCTGGTACACACACTTTGTTAGGGGAGGGACAGGTCAGGGGGAAACAAGGAATTGGGAAGTTTCAGCAAAAACACACCTTTTGCCACACTCCCTAAGTAATCACTCACTGCTTTGTTTCCAGGACCTTTGTCCAATCTCGCTGAATTCATTCTGTTTGCTGTTTCCTTACATACTCATTCTGCCTAGGATGACATTCACTGTCCACTGCATATGACCCCAACATTTGTCACTGAATAGAAAAGCAGTAATTCATGTATTTATTTCTCCTTATTACTCCTTTGTTCTCTGCAGGAGTTTACCAGAGAGCTCTTGTGAAGGGAGAATGCATTACATCACAATACGACTGCTATTTTTCATAGGCAGAAGGGTAGCAAGAGATTAGGAGGCAATTCCCCAACAACCATTGTTTTGAGTGGGAGGCATACGGTGTTTCACCGTTAGGCTATCACAATTTTTTATGATAGTTTGTATATACAGAAAAGTTTTGGTTTGTTTTTTTTCTGTTTTTTCAGAAAGCCTTTTGTTTAGATTGAGTGTTTTGTACAAAAAAGGTTTAAAAAAATCAACACAAAATAAAAAGCTGTGCTTCACCTTCTTCACAGGAAACATTTGAAATGAAGACATCATGACGACATCTGTGCTTGCACGAATAGAATTAAGCCAGATTAAAAGCAGGGAAGAACAAGTATTTAAGAAAAGTAGAATATGAATGCTTCCATTCACATAGTGGGATACAATTTAATCAAGACTCTTGATGTTTACTGTCTTAATAATGATCATTCAAGCAAAAATCTCTCCTGTTTCTGCAAGCAGGTAAATCATAACACTATTAACTAGGAAAAGGACTCCATGCAAGTAAATCCAATTCTCAACATACGAGAAGGAATCAAGTGACATCCCTGTGTTTAAATCTTACTTAACTCAGAGGAGTAGATGCCATGATGGGAATAGAATTAAGCCCTTGGTGTCCACATTTCAGTATTTTGTGCACTGTTAAAAATTAAGAACCAAACTGAATATTTAAATTCCTGAAAACATTCCTCACCAGATTATAAATATTTTTATGAGGTTATATCAAGAGCTTAAACTAATTGGTAAGGGTTCCTTTGAGGTCTTTACAATAGTTACTTCAATGAAAAACAACCTCCAGGGCAGAGCATACCTTTCTGCACAACCTAAATAAAAACCACCTCACCGAGTGCTCAGTCATGGGGGTTTCAAGAAGAACAGAGGCAGAATTTCAGATATTTGTTAATTGCTCCTTATTCTGTCCCAACAAAAAATATTTTCCTACCCCAAAATGTTTATTTAAGGTCACTGTTTTAAATAAACCAGATTTAGTGGCATAGGGAAAACTCAAGTCCAAAGGTTTTTCTTTTTACATAGTGCCCTGACCCCTGCCCTCATTATGGGCCATAAACATTTATTAGAGTTCGTCATCAGCTTGCTGAGACAGCATATTTTATCTAGTTTCCTACAGCCACATATTGATAAACTCCAAGGAGCTTTCTGTAAGACTGAATCTACTCAATTCTCCTTCACCCCACATCCCGAAAGGTTTCTTGTGTGTGCACTGAGTAGCTAGAGTTTTAAGAGATGTAAAAAATAAGCACATGAAATAAGCACTTGACTGTAATAGATCAGTAGTAAATAATTTCCTTATTTACTACTTTTGTTCTTATCCTCCTCTACCACTGGTTTTAAAGCCATCAGTTGTTTCTGCATTCATAAATATCTCCATCCTAGCTATGTAAACAAATATAAGAGGAAATTCTCAAACCTGATCTTTGCTAAGAGAAATCCATTAGACACGCTAAAATACAAGTCCTGCTTTTTATAAGGAGGATTTTGACACATTAGATTCCCAAAGTAACCCTTAACCAGCTGTGTGCAGCTAAGTTCACCTCAGCTCACGTGCACTACTATCTTGCTTGTGGTTTAGGTAACATTTTCATCCTGAACAGACAACTACCAGATGCTGGAACTAAAAACAAAACAAACCCATTTCTCACAGTATCATTATGATATATGCAACTGGTGATTGCCCAGATGATGCACTGGGGAGCTGGGAACACTCCCTGCCTAGTCCTGTCCATTCCTGTGAGAGCCACAGGCAAGTCTGAGAGTGGAGACTCTCCAAGCACTTCTTTGAGAGGGTCCAGCAGATGAGACAGGGGATCAAACCAATGTCTCACACAAGTGAGGAACAGTGTAAGGAAGGGAAGTTCATTACACTTTCCTGTGCGTGGCCACTCCCCAACATCTTCCTGCCATGACATCCAATTCTCAGTTGTAAGACAGTTGCTTCTGTTTCCATCATGGAAATTAAGTTGTGGATAGTCCGATTCCTGCCTGGAATCTAATCTGCTTCAGGTTATTAAAAAAACCCCTCAGGACAGCTGAGCAGAGTTGAGCATTTGAACAATAAAAGGATTTCTGAGGAGATATGAACTGCTTCTAGACTAGTTTATTTTTCAAATAATAATTTTCAGTTTAAGAGAGTATTAACCACTTATTTCAGCACTCTTGCATTAAGCATTTACTGTGCCTAGACCCCACACAATTACCTGGTGGCTCATATGTAAGAAGAGTTACTTAATCTAATACTGTAGTCCACCATCCACAGGAGTAATTCTTACCTAGACAGCAAAGAAAACAAAATCACCAACCCTAGCCAAAGCAAAAACCCACTTAGCTTATGGTAAGCAAAGCTCACGTGAGTACCAAACTCATGTCCAAGGGCAGAAATTATTCCTTTTCTCTGTAATCACTTTCAAAACAAGCTGAGAAAAGCTCTCTCTGTACCGCAACCTCTCAGTTTCATCTGAAGTCACTAAAAATTGTAGTAAAACCCTGTTGCTAAGAGGAAGCATCTCTCTGGAGTTACTTCCTTTCTCTCACCGTTATTCAGTCCCTGTGTTTCAGCACTTCTCAGAGACTAGGTGTACACTTCATTAGATCACTGATCCAGTCACTGCAATGGATTTCCTACTTATATTCATCATTCCCTCTTCTTTCACCCTTGGATCTACTTCATGCCCTTTCTTGATCCTTCTTGTGAACACTGTCTACTGTTCCATGACAGAAATAATGACACAAGCACATGCTGAAAGCAGCAAATCCTGTATTATAAGGAATTGAATTTCTATAGGTGCTTTGAACTGGGATTTAAAATAAAAAACAAAACAAAAACACCCCCAAAAACCCAACCAAAA